>PVJS01038218.1:0-19525 GCA_004027185.1 Glis glis
AAAACACACACACACACACACACACACACATACACACACACACACACACACACACACACACACACACAGAAACTGGGAAACAAAAGAGACTTCAAATAAATGAGGAGAGATACCAGTAGAATAGTGGAAGGAACTTTGGAGAAGGATGTGGGGTGAGGAGGAGGGGGGAGACTTGATGAAGGAAACAGTTCAAATGATCCTATGCACATTTGTGAGTTATCAATACTGATTGATTTCAATATTATGAATGGGGAAGGGGAGAGAGTGGGGCAGGATCTGAAGGGAAGTGCACTGGGTGCTATGTGCATGTATGTTTCTATCATGCTAAGCCCCAGTATGATGTATGGCTATAATGCATGTTTCTATCATGCTAAACCCCAGTATGATGTATGGCTATAATGCACCAATGAAAGTATATTAAAAATAAAAAGAACGGATTTTCTGAGTGCTCGATATCTACCAGGAACAGTGCTTAGTGCTTAGAGTATGTCATCTCCTCTAGTGTTTGCCTCAATCCAGCACTCTCTTCATGTTACAGAGGAGGAAACTATAGCATAAAGAAGTGAATTCTCATGCCAGAGAGTTCTGGTGTGGCCAAGCTGTGGGATCCAGGTGGGACAGCTATGGAGAGTATGCCCTGGACAAACCCATGAACTCTTCCACAGGGGCTCAAAACAAGCAATGTGGTGGTGCAGCATTCCCTCTTTTACAAGCCTCTATAAGCCTGTAGATTTCATCTCATAAAACAAAAAAAATTTTATATTTGATTAAATAATTTGATATTTCATCAATGATCTTTTCTAGCACAATAGGGAATCCAGATATTTTTTAAATAAAAGAAACAAACCACTAGATATCACAGCATCCAGCACTGATGACTGATGGGGATCTGTATGTTGAGATCCGAAAGTCGAGGGCGAGCAGGATAGAACTGACCTGATGGTCAATTCTCTTTTTCAGACTTTGGAGTGGCCTCATGGTGCATGCAGCCAGGTAGAGAGTGAAGAAAGTGTCTTGGTTCCAATTTCATTAAACTCCTAAGAAACAACACACTTGTAAAAGAGAAAGATCATTTCCAGACCAGTTTCTTTCCACATCCTACTTGTTTCATTCTGTGATTACTCTCTCCTCTGGCCTTTATACTACTGCTCAATAGCATGAGGGTGCCCATGTACTGGAAGAGGTGGAAAGCAATGATTTTTTTTTTTACTTTCTCCCTATATGTAAATCCACCCAGTGTTCTGTTGATTTTAGGATGGTCTGTCCCACTGTCTTAAGAAAAGGAGACAGAGAGAAGCCAAATATAAATGAAATTTCTACCATACAGTCTGTGTCATTTGACAGAGAAAGGATTATCCCATTTGGGTAGTATGATAACTTTTTGTGTGTGTGCAGTACTGGGGATTGAACCCAGGGAATTTTATACCTTTGAGCTGCACCCCAGCTATATCATGTTTTTATTTTGAAAAAGAGTCTCACTAAGTTACTATGTACTGGCCTCAAACCTGCAATCCTACTGTCTCAGCCTCATAAGTACTGGGATTACAGGCATGCTCCACCATGCCTGGTTTGGGAGCATGGTATCTTTGAAACTAACTAAAACAACATGGATTTGAGGACATTATTACATACAGCAAAATTCATAGATAAGATTGCTTAATTTTTCTTTAAGCTAATTAAAATTATGTTATATATGCTTATTTAATTATATACAAAGCATACATAGATATATTTAATATATATATATATATATAAATTGTCTATGGATATTTATATGGAGTTTGTCTGATACTCTGAGCAGAGAATACTATTGCTAGTGATTCATTGAAACGTTTCAGACTTTTTCTTTCTCTGATGCAAAACAATTTCCCTGAAAGGTTGAAAATCATTTGAATGTACCTATAAAATAGGTGGTAAAATGGTTTTTAGCACAGCTAAGGAGGTGCCATGCTCATCTTAATGAGGTGCTCACTTATGAAAGAGTATTATCATACTTACACAAATCATTTGTTTCAGTGACATTTGAAACAGCTATTAAGGCAGAAACTTTACACCTATAAGCCCTACTTTACCATTTTTTTTGCCACATATCCAGCAATTTTGACAGGTTTGACTATCCACTGTAAACTTTCCCTTTCCTCATAGGAGCCATTCTTTTTGAGTGTGTGATCATCAAGACTTAGAAGATTTCAAACAAAAATACTAAGACTCTTCATTTTGGTTTATTGCTTAAGGTAAATGAGCTGAATTTGGTTACATTTAGAAATTCTTTCTCTCCCCATGACTTATTTTCTAACTGCTTATATATTTAGGACATAAATTTTCTCAAATTAACAAGCAAAATAGCCCAGCATGGTGGCACACCTCTGTAATCCTAGTAACTGGGAGGCTTAGACAGGAGGATCGCAAATTTGAGGCTAGCCTCAGCAACTTAGGGAGACTCTATTTCAAAATTAAAAAGTAAAAAGGGTAATGCATGTGTGTCTATGTTTATAGCTGCACAATTCACAATTGCCAAACTTTGGAACCAGTCAAGGTGTCCATCAACAGATGAATGGGTTACAAAACTATGGGATATGTACACAATGGAATTTTATGCAGCCATAAAGAAAAACAAAATTACATCATTTGTAGGGACATGGAAAGAATTAGAGAACATTATGCTAAGTGAGATTAATCAGGCACAAACCTATAAGACTCAATCACTATCTGGAGGATGAAAGGGAGGGAAGGGGGAGGGAATAGGGTGGGATTGGAGGGAGGGCTAAATGTGCAATGTGTGCATGTATGATGTTCATACCCTGACATATATCAAAATGTATAATTACAATTTACAATGCACAAAAAAAACAAATGGCCAATAAATATATGAAAAAATGTTCAAAAAAAAAAAGAGTGAAAAGTCGGATGTCTGCCTTAATATGTGGAAGCTAGAGAGAAGGAGATTTAGAAGGGACTCTAAACAAAGAAGGTGAAAGCTTTAGATGAACAAAGAAGATGACCTAACTGAGGGAGTTGGGAGAGGGTGGAGAGAAACACACTAAAGCGCATGAGGTATATATCCAAACTTATAAAACTCAAATCACTGTGCAAAGCACTAAAGGGAGGGAACGGGGAGGGAATGGGATGGGATTTGAGGGAGGGCAATACATGCAATGTGTGCATGTATGACTCTTCTAACCTGACACCTATCAAATGTATAATTACAATGCACCAAATGCACCAATAAACGGATATAAAAAAAACTAAAAAGGGCTGGGTGGGGGGGTAGCTCAGAGGTAGAACCCCCCTAGGTTAGATCTCCAGTATCCCCCCCAAAACACCAAGTAAATAATCAATGCTCACTGTATAAAAACTTTCATTAGGAATTACATGCCTTGACAAAAGACGTGATTTCTGTTACTGAGGAGATTAGGCAAGATCTAAATACATGGATAGGAAGGGAGCTGGTTTGTTGCAGAGGAAGCTGCAAGTTTCTCTTTAAATGTGTTTCACTGAGCCGGGCTTGGTGGCGCACGCTTGTAATCCCAGTACTTGAGAGGCAGAGACCGGAGGATCCAGGTTCGCGGCCAGCCTCAGCTACTTAGTGGGGCCCTCCGCAACTTCGTGAGACCCAGTTTCAAAATAAACTATAAAAAATAGGGCCAGGGATGTAGCTCGGAGGTAAAATGCCCTTGGGTTCCATCCCCAGTACTGCAAAAAAAAAAAAATGTGTTTCACTGGCAAGGATAGCAGTGGTCTGGGAGGAGAAGTGATATCTGAAACTAGATATCTCCGCCAGGCCCAAGGTGGGTTCAGGTTTGGTCTCAAGCCAAGAACATGGCACCCAACTGTCTTATAGTTTCAGAGTGTGCTGTGATGAAGACCCTGGGACCTGGAATGTAGCTATCAACAAACCCCAGTCTACAAATGAATCTTATTTTTCTTCTGGGCTCTATGAGGGATAGACCCTTCTATTTGATTTGTAAACAGGTCAGTGCTCACTGTGTGAGGAATATAGGACCAACTCACAACCAGTCATGGAAATACTAAAAAGAACTCTGGATCCATGAGGTCTTGGGTACGTCCTGACGTGGGTGGTGGCTCCTCTGTGGGACTAGGGGCATATTTGTTGAGTCTTTTACCCCCACCTCCTGTTCTCCTGATGCTCTTATTCCCCAAGTTCCATTTGCATGGAATTCCCCCAACTTGCTGAAGCCATCTATGTTTCTTACTTCTTCAAAAACTCATCTTGAAGTCTTATTCATAAATTTAAGGATAGGATCTGTCCTTTTGGGGGAGTAGGGGGCATCATTCCACCTCCGAGCTATATCCCCAGCCCTTTTTATTTATTTATTTTTTATTTTGAAACAAGTTGTCGCTAAATTGCTGAGGGAATTGCTAAGTTGCTGATGCTGGCCTTGAACCTGTGATGTTCTTGTCTCAGCCTTCCAAGTGCTGTGATTCTAGGCAAGCACCACCAAGCCTGGCAGATCTGTGCTTTTAATTGATCTAGATCCTATTTCCAACAACAATCCAAACTGAGAATGAAAAGCAGGGAGCTCACAACTGAATGGCAGGTTCTCCAAGTTTCCATTTTTGTAGAAGAGCAACAGGATAACTTCATCTAATTCTATGCATGGATTCTTTTATTTTGACCAGTTTACTATATATGTGTTAAGTTTATGTGGATTATGTTATGTTTTCAGTGTATTTACTTTTATTGAATTTGTTAATGTTACAGAACTTCTCCACTGCCAAACCATGCCTGAGAATCTAAAGAAAGAAATGGTACAATAGACAGCCTCTCCATTCATCATGAAGTATATTAAAACTTGATTCATTGTATTTTGATAGTTTTTTAAAAACTTATCACAACAGTTTGAATTCAGTATGGTGCTTTTAAAAATACACTCAACAGGCACAGTGGCACACACCTGTCATCCCAACAACTTGGGAAGCTAAGGCTGGAGGATTACAAGTTCAAGGCCAGCTTGGGAAACTTAGTAAGATCTGTCTCAAAATAGAAATTAAAAGGGCTGGAGGTGTTGCTCAATGGTAAAGTGCTCCTGGATTATTGAACTCAGTACTGAATACAAATATTTAATTAAAAACAAATAAAAACACACACACTCACCTTCACAATTACACTTGATTGTTCCAGCTGTTAAGCATTTCATCAGGCTTTTTAGGAGAGTAACCTGGGAATGGGGATGTTTGAAAAGCTCTCCAGTTGATGGTAATGTGTAGCCAGTGTCCAGAACCCTGAGATAGGGCATATAACATGCAGGGAAGATGCTAGTTTGTGTTCTATCCTCTTCACTATTACTCTTTCTCCAATGTTGAACCATACCAACAAAAATATCAAGACAAGCATGGCATGTACTTTATTTGACTTGTTGGCTTGCTTTAGCTCTAATGACACAGGTCTTAAGTTATTTTTCAAAACCTTACATTTGAGAAAGAGGGAAAAGGATGGATTTCATTTCTAGTAGAATGTTCACTAGAAAGGTACAAGCTACTCAAACTTACTGATGGGGGTAGTAAGAAAAGACAATAGAAGTATATGCCAGTTGTAGAAAGAAACTCTCCATTATTTCAGGTCTCCAGAGCTATACGGAGTCCAAGCCATTCTTTGAAGGGGCTGCCTAGGCTTGCAGCTCTATTATATATGAAACTCTGATTACTCTTGTATTCTGTGTAGCCCTGTTATAGATGTGGAAGAGACTTTGATTCCTGAAAACCCTTTCCTTTTTAGTCATGCTATATGTCTAGCAAAGCCACATGGGAGTGGGCCAATATATTCTAACCCATGTCATTTTTATCCTTTGCTAAAGGTCATTAAGACCTTTCATTAAGGAGCCAGATGTGGTGGCACACACCTGCAATCCCAGTACTTGGGAGGCTGATACAGGAAGGTCTCAGTTTCAAGACCATCCTCAGTAACTTAGCAAGGCTCTCTGCAATTTCACAGACCCTGTTTCCAAACAAAAAATAAAATAAGGCTGGGATGGGAGTGTAGCTCAGAGGGAGAATGCCCCTGGGTTAAATCTCTAGCACACAAAAACAAACAAACAAAAAAGATACTTCATAGGACTACCAGCCAAATCTTTCCTATGCCAGAGTAACTCTGTGAGCATATCATGCCTGGGACAGGTGAAAGCCAATTCAATCATCTTCATTTTGGAATTGCTCACAAGGTTATGTCAGTAGGTGACAGCAGGAGGCAAGACCAAAATTCAACTGGTCTCCAGTCTAAATCTCCAGTCTAAATAATGGGCTGCATGGAGTCTTATCACGGGGACAGCTGGTATGATGACAAGTGACACTACTATGTGAAGATCAATGCACAGGAGTTGATTTTTACACTCTACTCAGCTCTTAATAAGTCTTTACCTTTCAGAGTCCACCTACCCAAATGCACTGCATGGTGGATTATTAATCCAAAGACCCCCTTGAGTCAGCTCAGCACATATTTTCTTTATTCTCTAGGATGAACGAAAACACAGAGCTTTCCTTCTTGTAAGATTTTATGACCCTAAAATATAAGTAGATTATTATATTTTGGGGAGGGCCTGATTAAGAGTCTCTTACTTGCATTTCCAAGTGGAGAAAAATTTTTCACTTTAGAGATTTAATTCTAACAAAGAAAACAATCAGCTGAGGACCATATCCTGCAGAAATAAAAATAAGCATTTGGAGAATATGATCCTGTGCTAGTATGTGGAAAATATCTATATTGCAATTGAATTAGTCTTTATAGATTTTAATCATGAGCATTAAGGTCATACAAGCATCTTCAAAGGCAGGTACTGGGAGAAGTGACCAGGGGAAAAAACTGAGGGTGGAAGTCAGGATGGAGTGTCACTTTTAGCTGGTGGCTATATGAGTGTTCCTCTACTTCCCAGTGCCTTCATTTCACCAACATTGCAGAGGATGTATTCATTGGACCTTTTGCCCACAGACTTTCCACGATAGGAGCCATTCAGGTCCCATGTCTAAATGCTATAGGATCTAGGGAACCAGAAATAAGGAGGAACAGGTCCCTGGCCACTCTCAGCTCCTTGGTGAGAGAGGGGGGAGTAATGAGTCCAGCTCCATCCTGTCCTCATTTCTGATCACTTGAGCCTTATGGGTGGCTATTGAAAGGGAATGAGTATTCTTTGAATTAGGCATGAGTCAGAGTGTTTAATGTTCTAGTTTGAGATTTTGACAACAGAAATAGGTCAATAGGAAGTCTTAGAATCCACTCAAGAAGCTATTAAACTACCCTTTAAAGTACAGGAAAAAGAGATTCAACAAAGCCAACTGAGAGTTAGCAATCAGTATATATACCTATTAATATTTGTTGTCCTATTTATTGTGGATGCTATAAATGTAATATATGTAGTCCATAAGTGTAGATAAGCTTTTTCATTTATTATGTCATTTTAAGGATCTATCATAATTTAACTAATCCTATGTTGATAAGTCCAGTTTTATCTAGTTTTTGTCATAATTAAACAATGCATTGATTAATAATGATTTTTATGGCTCACTGCAGCCTAAAATTGTGTGATTTTGAAAGCTTAATACCAGTGATATTGGATTAAGACCCACACTAAGGACCTCTTTCTAAGGAACCTATTTGGAGATAGGTCTTATCTCCAAACACAGTACTGGAGATTAAGATTTCAACATATGAGTTCTGGGGAGGACAGGATTCAATTCACAACAAGATGTACTGGGTTTGTCTCCTCTACTATATTAAAGAGTAAGATCTAAATAAGTAAAAATATCTTATTACAACTTGGTATCTTTTCTCTCTTGGGTTAGTCCCCTTTCCTCTCTCTTTTCTCTACGCTCACCACCCTCCAACCCTACCTAAGTTCCAGTATATCACAACATGCTAAGTCACCTTGGACAGTTTCAGTTAGGGTTAAAATTCCTTCTTAAAGATTAATCCTTCCCTCATGCTTGAGGGTTCTGGATTGTAGCCTCTGGACAGCATGTTATCAAGGCTTTTATTTGGCTTTTGACATTTATCTAGCATGATACACCTTTAACTGTCAGCTTACTGTGCATCAAACCAAAGGTTATATTTGCCCTTATAAATTCTCTGCTCAAACCTTTGCTTCCTTCCTCTCTTGAAGCGAAGCAAAGAGGAAAACGAGAAAAAGATCATGTCCATGTCTGCTCGGGAGCAATGTGGATCTCAAGGGTAGTTTTTCCTTCACAAAGAGTTTTTGAGTTCCTATTGGCCTTTTCTCTATGAAATGGTGGTCTCTTAACTGTGTGCCTCCACACTTCATGTCTCTGTTTCCCATGAAATATATTATAGTGAAATACTAAGCAGATCGTTTAGTAATTTGCTCTATAACCTGGGATTATACAAAATAGCTTGATGCTGTTAAATGTTTACCTCATGCATGAACATAACTTTTAAAAGAAAGAAAGTGTTAGACTGTGGGGTTGGGTTGTCTAGGAAACCTTCCCTGAGACAGTCTGATACACAAAAAACAAACAAAAAACTATATACGTATATATGAAGGTTTTTTGTATATACATACAAAAATATATATGTATATGTATATATTATGTATATGTATGTGTATATCATATATGTGTGTAAAAACAACTCTTAATATATACATACATATATACATATACATATGTATGTATATATGAAGAGTTTTTTGTTTGTTTTTGTTTAATTGTTTTGTTTAGTTGTTTATAAGGTTTTAGTTGTTGTATATGTGAAGGAAAAGAACTAGAAAAAGTGGTGCACTTTCTCTGGGTACCTGAAAAATTAAACCCAATGGGGAATTTTAGGCAAAGGTTTTCTTTCAAAGGAGTCCTATCTGGGGTGGAAATGGGTATGTCATTGTGCCATCATCTTGCTGAGTTATTGCCTAGGGACCATTCTGGGAAGAGCATGATTTAAGCTCCCACCATTGTGCTCAATCACTGGCTGAGGGAGGGCTTCTCAAAACTTGAGCTGGTCTCTGAAGGAGTCTGTAGGTTTATTAGTTAATGGTGTTCCTAAACAGCATGTTCTTTCTTTTTATATTTTTATTTATTTATTGGTGCATTGTAATCATACATTTTGATGGGTTTCAGGGTGGTAGAAGTGTACATGCACACACTGGTCAATTAACCCTCCCCCAATTCCCAACCCCACCCCTCTCCATTCCTTCCTTCTCGTGCTCAGCATAGTAGTTGACTGATAAGTTTGTGTGTGTACATCCTGTGCATTAGGGTGTTTTCCTCTTCCCCCCTCCTAGCTTCCTCAGTTAGGTCGCCTTCTTCATTCATCCAAGGTTTTCTCCATTTTTGTCTGGACTCCCTCCTGTGCCCCATTCTCCCTAGCTTCCACATATTAGGGAGAGCATCTGACTTTTCACCCTTTGTGACTGACTAATCTCACTTAGTATAATGTTCTCTAATTCCATCCATTTCCCTGCAAATGATGTAATTTTGTTCTTCTTTTTTTTTTTTTCTTTTGCGGTACCGGGGATTGAACCCAGGGGCGTTCTACCTCCGCGCTACACCCCCAGCCCTATTGTTTTTATACTTTATTTTAAAACCGGGTCTCCCAAAGTTGCGGAGGCCCTCACTATGTAGAGAGAGAGAAAGAGAGAGAGAGAGAGAGAGAGAGAGAGAGAGAGAGCGCTGAGGCTGGCCGCAAACCCGGATCCTCCGGTCTCCGCCTCCCAAAGTACTGGGATTACAATCATGCGCCACCACACCCGGCTAATTTTGTTCTTCTTTATGGGCGCGTAAAATCCCATTGTGTATATATCCCATAGTTTTGCAATCCATTCATCTGTTGATGGACATCTTGATCGGTTCCATCGTTTGGCAATTGTGAATTATGCAGCTATAAACATAGATACACATACATTAGTTTGGTAGTTTGGTTTCGATTCTTTTGGTAGATACCTAGAAGTGGTATAGTTGGGTCAAATGGTAGGTTCATTCCCAATTATCTCTTTCTTGAAGGACAATTTCAGCTGTACAACTCTGTGTATGCCACATATACCTTGGAAAAAGGGGATCCCAAATGATTACTTGTGTGTATGTTTATAATACAAATGGTGACCATATATTATTTACTGTCCAAAGTAGGACTCTGATATTTAATAATTACACCAAGACTGCAAGTATACATAATCATTTTGCTGAAGCGTCTGTCTACTTTTATTACTCACAAACTTCTATCTGAACTCCTAGGAGACTCATCAAAACTCAGCTAAGTTTGACTTTTCCATAAAAACTAAATACTAAACATTTACTTTTTATGGAAAAGTCAAACCTGGATGTGCTATGAGACTGCATTAAAGGAGCATGTTTGAAATAACAATGGTGTTCTCACGCTCCTCGTCTCCCACTTCCTGCTTCTGAGGTGGTGTATTAGACTCTCGATTGTGAGTTCTACCTAGTCTCTGTACATCCTCGGTGCAGATCCTTAAGAGTACATATGTTTCTTGATTTCTGTTTTCATTTTGATGTGTGTATGCGTAAGCACACTTAGATCATCTATGTGGTCCCTTACAGTGAAATATTGGCATATGTTTTCATTGATATAATGTGCCTTTGGCCTTCCTATCAGGTTGGTACCAGGTTGGTACCAGGTAGAACAACTTGAATAACCATAGACTAAGGAGAAGAAAACAGAAGCATATTTAATACATAAATTTTACCTCTAGGCCAAGTAATACAAATTATTTCACAAATGTGTAAATAACACATTTTGTGAGTATATAGGAGCCCAGATAATTTGAGAGCAAAACTTGGGTTTTAGTTATCAGTACTACCTATACTAATGTTTTGAGAAATAATTGATTTCCACCTCTTCAAAAACAATTTAATTTAAACTCATTAATTTGAATGCCTATGAATTTATAATTTCTTTTGCATTTAATTTACCAATTTGGTTCCATTTATTGTTATATAAAACCTAAAATGTAAGAATCTTATAGTTTTAAAATACTGTAACAGTTCAATAAAAATAAATTTGTTATCAGCTACTGTTCTATACCAGTGTGCATTTGGTATATTGATGTCTATGGTGTGTGTGTATGTGTGCATACAAGTGCATGTATTTGTGTGGAAATATATGGGTGGAAAGACAACACAGTATATAGATGAAGAAGAGAAATATTATATTAAAGTGCAATCTTTAATATAATAATTAGACTTGCCAACATTTTATTATATAAAATCTAAATTTGAAAAATGGAGGGAAGAGAATAACTTAACGATGAATCTCCATGTACTCGTTATCCAGCTTCAGTAGTATCAATGTATGACTATTACTTTTTACCTATACCACTCCACACTCAGGCTCTCTACACCAGATTGTTTTGAACCCAATCTCCAACATTACATCATTTTGTCATAAATATTTCAATATGCTGCTCTAAGATTTTAAAAACTTTTGTATTCCTAAATATTACCTCAACTGCATTACTCTACCTAGAAAAAATGGCAATAATTTCTTACTTAATCAAGTATCCACTATAGAATTTCTTCCAATAGCCTCATTACTACTCATTATTATCCCTCATTATTTGTTCTAATATGCATCCAAATAAGGTCTGATGATTTAATTTGTTGGATCTTTTTGCTCTTGAGTGTCTTTCATTTTGTCAGTTTACTTTCAATTTTTTCCTTTTATTACTGAAGAAACTAGGTCACTTAACCTGTAGGGTTTTTCACAGTTTTTTGGTTGATTGTACTTTGAGCATCATTTAACATATTCCTTTGTTCCCTGTACTTCCCCTAAATTTGTAGTTACTAGAAAGGTTTTTCAAACTCAGGATTGATTTTTTTTCTTTTTTTTAATATATTAATTTATTGGTACATTGTCGTTATACATTTTGATAAGTGTCCATTTAGCAACAATTTTTTAGAGGTTACAGTTGTGTGTTTCCATCCAGAGTTATACAATGTTCAGTTCCCTCTCTGAGATACCACTGGCTATGGATGATCATTGACTAGATCTATTTGTTCAGGTGGGTCTTGTGAAATGGTGACAGACTAGTGCCATCCACTTGCTGATTGCTGAGAATAATTCCAGAATGTTTATCAGCAGTTTGGTTACTCTGATGTATTGTTTATAAAAGAATGGTAAAATAAATACTAATTTCTTTCCCTTTATTTACTAGTTTCCAAAACAACAAGTTGGTTCTTTTTCATCCTGAATGGGTGTACAATGTATCTGAAGTAGTATTGATATACTTAATTCCTGGAACCCAATGACATCAGCATAAGTATGCTTTTGTTTTAATCCACAATTCCTAGGCACATCAGTGTTGGATAATAAAACTAACAACCATAAATCACTATCTATCACCAACAATATGATTAATGAAAAGTCTTCATTTTTTACAGTTTTCATGTGTTCTTAGGGAACATCTTATGAGGGATATATAGTTGAATCTGTATTTTAAAATCCCTAAATTGATTTTTCTCAGCATGATTTGCCACCAACTGAATACACAAATAGGTGCATATGGTTTTGTTTCCTTTTTTACATTATATATTTAAATATGTTCTTTAAAAAGTGAATTATACTTTTAAATTATGTAAAATATTTACATAATTCCAAAAGTCAAATCAACAACAAAAAAGGCATATTCAGAGAAACCTGGTTTTATTTCTATTCACTTTAACCTTTTCCCTCCTTCTTCACCTACATCATTTTTTTTAGATTGATGCTTTTGGTTTATCTATCTTTAAAAATATAAGCAAATATAAGTACTTAGGTGTATGTGTGTGTGTGTGTGTGTGTTTGTGTGTCTTTCTTGGTAACAACAAACTATACTTTTCCTTGAACCCAGAGGCTTTCTGTCTCCAAGCTACACTCCCAGCCCACTTTATATGTTTTTTTTAAAGCAGGTCTTGCTAGGATGCTAAGGGTCTCACTACATTGCTGAGGCTGTCCTCCAACCTGCAATACTCCAGTCTCAGCCTTCCAAGTACTGGGATTACAGGCATGTGTGTGACCACATCCAGTTTATTTGACTTTAATAAATAATGATGTAATCAAGTCTTGTGCATATATCATGTCATAATAGTAATCTAATTTTAACTTAAAAAATTATCCCAGACTATATAAAGAGTCTCACACTGTAGGAATATGTAAATAGGGTCTACATCTCAAATTGTTTAGTTATATAACTCTACATTTTCCTCTATATCAACTTAAATTTTCTATGTTGAACCTCTGTCCTATCAAGATGGTAGAAAACAATCTTCAGTTTTTGTAGATGCCCCCTCCTTTCCTAGGTTATGTTGTATCTTTAGAAGCTATACATTGTCAAAAGTTTCTGGAAGGACAGGGAAATGGATGAGGCTCTTTATCATCAGTCCATAGACACTTCTACTGAGAGGACAGCATTCCAGTTTGGGAAATGTGTCCTGACTCAGCAGCTTCTGCTGGGCTCTTTTCTAGGCTCTTCTAACTAGATGAATAATGCAGAAGTTCATGATTCTATTACTGCTCAGGAATATAGATGTATTGTTCCATTGTTCTTTAAACCCAGGGACCTGTTTCTATCATCCACAGCACCTATGAGTATCCCTATTTTCATGGACAGCCTTCTTCTCTTATGTTTCCTGATAAAATATCTTGTTCACACCCATAAATATTAAATACCTTTAGTGTCTTAGGCTTTTCAAAATAAAACCAAAAAGCCTCCCTGTTCTACTCCCATAGTTCCTACTCTACATGTCAATGGTTCTTGTTTAAATTAAAAAAAGAACTAAATAGACATTTCTCAAAAGAATAAAAACGAATGGCCCACAAAGATATGAAAAAAATACATTCAACATCTTTAGCACTCAGGGAAATGCAAATCTAAACTACACCAAGATTTCACCTCACACTAGTTAGAAGGGCAATCACCAACAATAAAATTAATAATAAATGCTGGCGAGGATGTGGGGTAAAAGGACCCCTTATGTACTATTGATAGGATGGCAAATTAGTACAACTACTAAGGAAAAATTGGTATGGAGATTCCTCAAAATTCTAGGAATGGAATTATCATATAACTCAGCTATACCTCTCCTTGATATTTATCCTAAAGAATTAAAGTCAGGCTACTATAGTGCTACATGCATATCCATGTTTATAGCAGTGCAATTTGCAATAGTCAAGTTATAGAACCAGTCTAGGTGTCTGTCAACAGATGAATGGGCAACAAAAATGTGGTATGTACACATAATGGACTCTTAGCCATAAAGAAGAATGAAATTATTCCATTTGCAGGAAAATGTACGGAACTCGAGAGCATTGTGTTAAGTGAAATACGCCAGATTCAGAAAGCAAAGGTCATATGTTTTCTCTCATATGTGGAAGCTAGAAAGTAAGAGAGAGGAAAAAAAGGATTTCATAAAACTAAAAGGTAGTTAAGCAGAGTATGGGATCATGGGGAGAGAGGAGAAGAGGGAGCAGGAAGGTACTGGGGAATAAAATTGACCAAATTACCATATGTGCAAGTATGAGTATGTTACAATGAATCTCACTATTATAGTGCACCAATAAAAAATCATTCATATCTCATCAACTGTAGACTTAACTACTTAAATTGTCCTTAACTTTTAAAAATTTCAGTCATGTACATATAGGGAAAAGGAATGAGAAAGTATTAACATTATATTTGTACTTATGTCATGATGTTTTTATTTCCCCAAATAATAATACATTAATTAAAACAAAAGAGAAAAGAAAGCAAATAGAGATGTTCAATACAAGAATATAATAACAGTAAATTTTGAAGAGCGTAAAATAGAAGAAAAATTACAAATCCCAGAAGAGAAAATAAACTTTTATTTCCTTGAATATATCTTTCCAAGTGTACATATGAATTTTCTTATCTGCATACACACAGAACATTTGTGACAGTAGAAATCAACATTTCTTAGTCTCCTGTAAAATCAAAGTAATTTGTGTATGTTGCACTGATAAATTGTTTTTCCCCTTATGAAATAGTAACTGAATGCCAAATGTTCAAAAGGATTTTGCATTTGTAAAACTTGTTTTCAGTTTACAAATAAATCTCTCTCCTTGTGCTATCTTTATCTTCATAATCCATATTATGTCTGTGTCCTGTATTTACAATTCAGGCAACTGATGTTGAAAGAGGTAAGAGACTTGACCAATGTAATACATTTAAAAGTGAAAGGAGGCTCTCTCTTTAGACTCTTTTTTTAATGTGCTTTATTGGTGCATTATAGTCTCACATCACAATGGAAATCAAGTTGACAGTAACATACATGCACGCAGCACTTGGTGCACTCCCCACCACCTCCCCTTTCCCCCCAATAGAGAGTACTAAGAATGACATTGGTATATTCTCATATGTACACAGGGTCGATGGTAGTAATTCCATTAATGAACTTCATTCTTCCCCTTCCGCCTTCCCTTAGACCACTTCCCTGGCTCCACAGAGGCTTCTCCACCATTGTCTGGAGTCCCTTTTGTATCCCCACTACTCCCTAGCTTGTGCATATTAGAGAAAATATATGGACCTTCTCTTTCTGTGATTGGCTGATCTCACTTAACATAATGTTCTCCAGGTTCTTCCATTTTCTTGTAAATGATATTATTTTGTTCTTCTTTATTGCTGAGTAGAATTCCATTGTGTATATTTCCCATAATTTTGTGATCCATTCATCTGTTGATAGACACCTAGATTGGTTCCGTAATTTGGCTACTGTGAATTGTGCTACAATGAACATGGGTATGCATAAATTGCAATAGTTTTCTGGTTTCAATCCCTTTGAAGTGATACCCAGTAGTGATATAGCCAGATCATATGGTGGATCCATTCCCAGTTTTCTGAGGAATCTCCACACTGATCTCTATAGCGGCTGAACTAGTTTGTACTCCCAACAGTGCAGGAGAGTTCCTAATTCCCCACATCCTTGCCAACATTTATTGCTATTTGAATTCAATCATTAGATTGCCATTCTGATTGGGGTTAGATGAAATCTCAGAGTAGTTTTGATTTGCGTTTCCCTGATTGCTAATGATGTTGAACATTTTTTTCATGTATCTATTATAGGCCATTTGTATCTCTTCTTTCGTGAAGTGTCTATTCAATTCAGTTGCCCATTTCTTGATAGGGTTATTTTTTTTTTTAGTGTAAAGTCTTTTAAGTTCTTTGTATATCCTAGATATTAGTCCTCTGTAGGAGGGATAGCTAGCAAAGATTTTCTCCCATTCCATTGACTTTCTCTTTAGACTTTTGATGGTTTTCTTTGATGTGCAGAAACTTTTTAGTTTGATGCTATCCCACTTATTAATTCTTGTTTTAGTTTCCTGGGCTTTGGAGGTCTTATTGAGGAAGTTTCTACCTGTGCCTATATGTTGGAGTATGACCCTATGCCCTCTGCTAGTAATTTCACAGTCTCTGGTCTAACTTCCAGGTCTTTGATCCATCTCAAGTTGACTCTTGTGCAGGGTGAGAGGTAAGGATTTAGTTTCATTTTTCTACAGATGGATAACGAGTTTTCCCAACACCATTTGTTGAAAAGACTGTCTTTTCTCCAACGGATGTGTCTGGCATCTTTGTTGAAAATCAATTGGCTATAAATTTTCCTTGGATAAACAGGAACTTTTTAGTTTAATGGTATCACATTTGTTAGTTTAACAAAGGAAACCATCAAGAGTCTAAAGAGAGCATACAGAATGGGAGAAGATCTTTGCTAGCTATTCCTCTGATGATAGAGGACTAATGTCTAGAATATACAAAGTACTTAAAAGACTTAACACTAAAACACCTAATCAAGAAATGAACAATTGAATTAAATAGACACTTCTCAAAAGAAGAAATACAAATGGCCAATAAATATATGAAAAAATGTTCAACATCATTACCAATCAGGGAGATGCAAATCAAAACTACACTGATATTCCATTTAACTCCAATTTGAATGGCAGTCATCAAGAAGTCCAACAACAATGAATGCTGGTGAGGATGTGGGGAAATAGGAACTCCTACACACTGTTGGTGGGATTGCAAATTAGTATAGCCACTATGGAGATCAGTGTGGAGGTTCCTCATAAAACTGGGAATGGATCCACCATATGATCCAACTATACCACTCCTGGGTATCATTCCAAAGGGACTGAAACCAGAATATTATAGTAATACATGTATATCCATGTTTATAGCAGCACAATTCACAATAGCTAAATTATGGAACCAATCTAGGTATCCATCAACAGATGAATGGATCACAAAATTATGGGATATACACACAATGAAATCCTACTCAGCAATAAAGAAGAACAAAATTATGTCATTTGCAGTAAAATGGATGGATCTGGAGCACATTATGTTAAATGAGATTAGCCAGTCACAGAAAGTGAAGGGTCATATATTTTCTCACATATGTGGAAGCTAGGGAGTAATTGGGATTCAAGAGTGACTTTAGATAATGGAGGAGAAACCCCAGTGGAGTGAGGAAGATAGTCTAGGGGAGGAAATGGGGGAGAGGGAGAATTAATGAAGGAAACACTTCCATTGACATTATGTACATATGTGAGAGTATCAGTGCCAATTTCAATATCATGTATGGGGATGGGGGTAGTGGGGAAAGCCCACCAAGTGCTGTGTGCATGTATGTCACTATCACTATGAACTACATTATGATGTGAGACTTTAATGTACCAATAAAAGTATTAAAAATAAAAGTGAAAGAAATAGGGATTTTGATTTGAGATCTGCTTCTCTAATCCTTGACTCACTGGTAAAGAATATGTATTGAGGTAAAACATTTAAGGAGGATTTACATGGTATTTGCAGAACAATGTTTTGGTTTGTGTGTTTACTTTTTTCACATTAGGAATATGATGGTATTGTGAAAAATACATTTTCAAGTTTAGTGATATGGCTAAAGGCTCTAGGCAATAAATTTTCACAGACTTAGGTTTCTAATCTGTACTCTGTAACTGGCTGATTTCATCATGTCACTTACCTTCAATTAACAGCTTCAATTTTCTCAAGGAACAAGCTAAGGAGACCCAATTACAAACTTGTGATTAATATTATTGAGACCAGAGCTGATCACTTTATTTGTGTAACTCTTCTGAGGATCGTCCACTTCCTGGACAAAAAGATCTTTGAGTCATATCAACCTAATTCTGGCACGTTAGCCTGCAGGCTAGTAATGGTTGGGATAAAATAAGATGTATCACTCTGCAATCTATGTCACTGATTCATTTATTTGGTGTTCCTTGAGTCATGAATATGGAGTCTTAACTATTCTAGGTGCTGGGCATATGTGCAAAAAATAAGTTGGAGGAAACTTAAGAATGGTGGTACTTCCGTTCTTTTGGGGGAGACAAAGACACACATTAAAACCATTACATGGTGCTGTAATTCAACTATGTCATAAGGCAAAAAGAGGGAAGTGTCTCTTCTGCTTGGTAGCTGAGAAGACACTGAAGATACTATCCAAAGAGTGATTTAATGTACTATGAGGCTATATTGAAAGAAGAAAAAAGTGAAGCCATGAGAAAATAATGAAACTGGGAGAAAAGAGAGGACAGGAAAGGTGCCAATAAAGTTGATGAATAGTTGGAATAATAATAACAGGGAACATTCTAGAAAATTTTTTTCACCAGACATCGATATGTTCCATTTTAAAATGCTCCCAAGTGTGCTTCGTCTTTTTCAGTGGTAATAAGGTCCAAAATGGGACATGGAAGTGATTACTGACTCAGAGCATGGGTGGAGGTCTTCAAATGGATAAGGTATTAGATGGGTTTACATGAGTAATATGGGTACGAAGATTTTGACTGACACTAGAAGGGGTGGGGAAGAGAAGCAAACCAATCTGGGGGGGGCTTTCAAATGACCAGAGGCATGTCAGATAACCAATGGTATAGGTGGTGGTTTACATTACAGGGGACAAAGGATTATTGCATGGCTATAGAAAAGTCATGGTCTGGAAGGAGCTGAAAAAAAATTCTAAGAACATCCCCAGATATTAAGGCATATGTGATGTGAGAAGGTTAAGGATCAGCTTTACAAAATATTCAAGAGAAAGTGAGGTTTCAGGGAAAGAGCCATCTATGTTAAGACAAAGGGTTTGCAGAGAGTGAAGGAATCTTCAAAATTAAATGTGAATCCTAGAAGCTAAAAGCAACAATGCCAGGAGTGGCAAGAAGAATCAGAGGAGAAAAGTAGCAGAATGGATATTATAGAAGAATGGTGGAAGAAAAATTAAGTTCAATGATCTTGCATGATCACCAGTGGGTAATGACCAAAGGATCAAGGCACATAGTTTTAATAGTTCCAGGACTAAACAGAGTAAGGTTGTGAGTGTTACTAAGGTCCTATCAGATGGATATCCACACACTGTTGGTGGAGTTACATGAGAGGAACCCTGAGTTAGGAGGTTAGAACCATTTAGAACCTTTTTTTTTTTTTTTTTGCGGTACCGGGCATTGAACCCAGAGGGGTTCTACCTCCGTGCTACACCCCCGGCCCTATTTTTTATACTTTATTTTGAAACCGGGTCTCATGAAGTTGCGGAGGGCCTCACT
>PVJS01038219.1:0-19525 GCA_004027185.1 Glis glis
GGGGGGGGGGGGGGGGGGGGGGGGAGGGGGGGGGGGAGGGACACCAAGAGCTGTGTGCATGTATGTTAACACCAAACTGATACTCATTGTGATGTGAGACTACAATGCACCAATAAAAACATGAAAAAAAAAAAGAGAAATAAAACACAAAGAAGAAAAAAGAAATACCAGAATCAGAGAAGGGGTGAACTCCAACAGATGGACAATTATGCAAAGGAGAAATAACACTATATCAAACAGAAAATATAACTCAAAATGACAGGAAATAAAAATCATCTCTCAATAATAACATTGAACATCAAAGGTCTAAGCTCCCCAGTTAAAAGGCATAGACTGGCAATGTGGATTAAAGAACATAATCCAACTATATACTGCTTGAAAGAAACTCACTTTAAAGGCAAAGATATCCATAGGCTAAAGGTGAAAGGATGGAAAAAGATATACCATGCAAATGGAAACCAAAACCAAGCAGGGATAGCAATGTTCATATTCAACAAAGTAGACTTTAAGCTAAAACTTCTTAAAACTTATAAGAAGAGACAAAGTGGGTTACTAATAAAAGGAAAAATCCAACAAGAGGATATAATGATAATGAACATGTATGCTCCAAATGTGGGTGCACACACTTTCATAAAAAAAAAAAAACTCTTTGGGACATTAGGTCTCAAATAGACCCAAATGTAATGATATTGGGAAACTTCAACACACTGCTCACACCACTAGATCTATCTTCCAGGTAAAAAAATGAGTAAAGACTCTTCAGAGCTAAAACACACTAAAATCCAAATGGACCCAATAGAGATATACACAGTATTCCAACCAACAATAACTGAATACACATTCTTCTCAGTTGCTCATGGTACTTTCTCCAAAGTAGACCACATTCTGGGCCACAAAGCAAGTACCAGCAAATTAAAAAATGTAATATAATTCCTTGCATCTCTTCAGATCATAATGGAATGAAAGTAGAAATTAACAATAGGAATACCAAAAGAAATTACATAAATACATGGAGACTAAATGATATATTTTTGAATAAGGACTAGATCATAGAAGAAATAAAGGGAGAGATAAAAAATTCTTACAATTAAATGAAAATAGAAACACAATATGCCAAAATCTATGAGACACTTTGAAGACAGTTTTAAGAGGAAAATTTATAGCACTGAGTTCCCACATAAGAAAAGCAGAAAGACACCAAATAACCTAATGATATACTTCAAGGACCTTGAAAAACAGGAACAGACTAATCCCAAAGCCAGTAGAAGGCAGGATATAATTTAAATCAGCATAAATCAATGAAATAGAACAACAATAGAGAACAATAAGAAATAAAAGCAATACAAAAGATCAGCAATAAAAAAGCTGGTGCTTTGAAAATATTAACATTGATAAAGCCTGAGCCAAACTAACCAAAAGAAAGAGAACAAACCTAAATTATTAAAATCAGAAATGTAAAAGGAGACATCACTACAGACAGTGGGGAAATTCACAGGATTATCAGAACTATTTTGAAAATTCATACTCCAATAAAATGGAAAACATAGAAGAAACTGACAGATTTCTAGACACACAAGACCTACCTAAATTGAACCAAGAGGATATAGAAAACCTAAACTGACCAAAGCCAAGCAAGGAGACAGAAACAGCAATAAAAAGCCTTGCATCAAAGAAAAGCCCATGGCCAGATGGATTCCCAGCTGAATTCTACAAAACACTCACAGAAGAACTAAACCCAATAATTCACAAGTTAATCCATGGAATTCAGAGATGGAATCCTTCCAAACTCCTTCTATGAGGCAAGTATCACCTTAATACCAAAACCAAATAAAGATCTCTCAAGAAAAGAATATTATACACCAATATCCTTGATGAACATAGATGCAAAATTTCTAAACAAAAATACTAGAAATATGTATTTAAAACTATGTAAGAAAATTGTACACCATGACCAAGTTGGGTTTATTTCAGGGAAGCAAGGTTGTTTCAACATATGCAAATCAGTACATGTCATTCACTACATAAGTAGAACTAAGGAAAAACATCACATGATCATCTCAATAGACGCTGAAAGCATTTGACAAAATTCAATACCCATTCATGTTTAAAATACTGCATAAAATTGGAATAGAAGAAACTTACCACAACATCATTAAGGCAACATAAAATAAACTCAAAGCCAACATTATATTGAATGGGGAAGCACTGAGGGAATTCCCTTTAAAATCAGGAACAATACAAGGATACCCACTATCACCACTCCTTTTCAATATAGTACATGAGACTCTTGCCAGAGCAATAAGGCAAGAGAATGATATAAAAGGAATTCAAATAGAAAAGAGGAACTGAAATTATCTCTATTTTCAGATGATATGATCCTGTATTTAGAAGACCCAAAACACTAAACCAAAAGACTTCTAGAACTGATTAACAAATTCAGCAATGTAGGATACAAAATCAATCTAAAAATTCAGTATCTTTTCTAGATGCCAACTATGAATTCACTGATAAAGAAATCCAGAAAACAATTCCATTCACAGGAACCTCAAAACCAATAAAATACCTTGGAATAACTCTAACCAAGGAGGTCAAAGACCTCTACAATGAAAATTATAAAACACTAAAGAAATAAATTGAAGATCTTAGAAGACAGAAAGATCTCCCTTGCTGATGGATAGGCAGAATAAATATTATCAAAATGGCCATTATACCAATAGTGATCTACACAGTCAATGCAATCCCTATCAAAATACCAATATGAAGTAACAAAAGACCGAGAATAGTCAAAGCGAAGCATCCACAATTCCTGACTTCAAATTATACTATAGAGCTATAGTAATAAAAACAGGATGGTATTGGCACAAAAACATACACATAGACTAATGGAACACAATAGAAGATACAGAAACAAATCCACACACTTATAGCCAATTGATTTTTGACAAAGGAACCGAAAATATACATTGGAGAAAAGAACCAGTTGGGAAAACTGGTTATTCATTTATGGAAAAATGAAATTAAATCCCAACCTCTCGTCCTACACAAGAGTCAACTCAAGATAGATCAAAGACCTGGAAATTATACCAGAGACTTTGAAGTTACTAGAGGAGGGCATAGGTCCAACATTCCAACATATAGGCACAGGTAGAAACTTCTTCCATAAGAACCCCAAAGCTAAGCCGGGCGTGGTGGCGCACGCTTGTAATCCCAGTACTTTGGGAGGCAGAGACCGGAGGATCCGGGTTCGCGGCCAGCCTCAGCTCTCTCGCTCTCTCTCTCCCTGTCTATCTCTCCCTGTCTCTCTCTCTCTCTCTCTCTCTCTCTGTCTCTCTCTCTCTCTCTCTCCTTAGTGAGGTCCTCCACAACTTCGTGAGACCCGGTTTCAAAATAAAGTATAAAAAATAGGGCCGGGGATTGTAGCGCGGAGGTAGAACACCCCTGGGTTCAATCCCTGGTACCGCAAAAAAAAAGACCCCCAAAGCTCAGAAAATTAAAACAAGAATTAATAAATGGATGACATTAAATTAAAAAGTTTATGCTCATCAAAGGAAACCATCAAGTGTCTGAAGAGAGAGTCTACAGAATGGGAAAAGATCTTTGTCCACTATTCCTCTGAGAGAGAATATCTAGAATATACAATGTACCTAAAAGACTTAACACTATTAAAAAATAACCCAATCAAGAAATGAACAATTGAACTAAATAGACACTTCATAGAAGACATACAAATGGCCAATAAATACATGGAAAAATATCATTAGCAGTCAGGGAGATTCAAATCAAAACTACAATGATATTCCATCTAACCCCAATCAGAATGGCAATCATCAAAAAGTCAAATAACAAATGCTGATGAGGATGTCGGAAAATAGGAACTCTGCACTGTTGATGGGATTGCAAATTAGTACAGCAGCTATATAGATCAATGTGGAGATTCCTCAGAAAACTAGGAATGGATCTACCATATGATCCAGCTATACCACTCCTGGGTATCTTTCCAAAAGGACCGAAATCAGCATATAACAATAATATATGCATATCCATGTTCATAGCAGCACAATTCACAGTGGCCAAATTATGAAACCAACCTTGGTGTCCATCAACAGATGAATGGATTACAAAATTATGGGATATCACACAATGGAATTCTACTCAGCAATAAAGAAGAACAAAATTATGTCATTTGCAGGAAAATGGCTGGGCCTCGAGAACATTATATTAAATGAGATTATCTAGTCACAGTAAGTGAATGGTCATGTGTTTTCTCTCATATGTGGAAGCTAGGGAGTAATCAGGATATCAGAGTGACTTCAGATAATGGAGGAGAAACTCCAGTGTAGCCAGGAAGGTGGTCTCAGGGAGGTGAGGGGAAGAGAATCAATGAAGGAATCACTTCCATTGACATTATGTACCTATGTGAGAATACCGATGTCAGTCTCAATATCATGTATGGGGAAGGGGAGATCCTGGGAAAGCCCAACAAGTGTTTTGTATATGTATGTTACTATCACTATGAACTACATTATGATGTGAATTGCTAATGCATCAATAAAAGTATTAAAAATGTTAATGTTTTCCTTTTTCCTGTGTTTTAAATTTTGCATTTTTTGTGTTTTAATTTTTCACTAAATTACAAAGAAACAAGTTTTACATACTAGATTAGTGATACAAGAAGTAAGAGTAAAACTGAGTGAAGGTCAAACATGTTCTCCTTAAACATTCACAAGTTTCATAACTCTGCCCATGATAAAAATTCCTTGAAATAAAGACATATACACACTCTTTCTTCTTTCAGTAAAAAGCAGAACTGAGTAACAGATATCAGATTAGTCCTATTGATTTGAATAATGATTTAAACTTTTAAGAACCAATATCAATATTAGTAACTGTTATACAGTCATCAAAAGTGACAGAAGTTCTCCATCACTGTGTTTGTGTGGTATGGGAAATATTTTTACATTAGAAAATCTCATAATTTATAAGCATCAGAACAAATTGGAGCCAGTTCTGTATTAAATTAGGACCTTAAAGCAAGGAGAATTTTTTCCACTAGGAAAGTCTGAATATATTCAAATTATATATATGTATTTATTAAATATATTTAATTTTATTAAATATATTTAGCCGGGTGTGATGACACACGCTTTTAATCCCAGTACTTGGGAGACTGAGACTGGAGGATCTGGATCCACAGCCAGCCTGTTTCTGTCAGAATCAGTAAAGCCCCAGGATCTGTATTTTATGATTTTTCCCATAGTACAAACACCACTGCCAGTCATTAAACTCACTTCAACCAAAAAGGCTAAAGATTTCTGCTTTGAAATTGTTCTTTATCTCCACACAAACACTTAACAGTACTTGGCGCACAGTAGTTACTGAATGCATGTTTGTTGAGTAAAAAATAAAAATACATAAATGATAGTGTATACTGACAACTAAAACTTTTCATTTTATAAAATACAAAAATGAAGTTGTGTACAATAAAAAATGAAATTGTGTAAAAACTTTTACCTGACACTTTACTTGTTTCTTGAATAAAGTTTCAAAGATATTTCTGTGAAATAAAAAAATAAGTATGAAGTAAAAAGTTCAGGGCCTTCTGCCAACAGAGGTGTGTGGTTTGGAAATTAAATAGACAATTGTGCCCTTGCCAGATATATTAGGTTATAAATTCAAAAAAGTGATAGTAAATCCAAAGTGAAGCTGAATATTCGGCAGTGGAACCACTAAGAGTATAATATACCATGGATGTTCATTAAATATAAAATTCAGATGGGTGATCCCAATACTTGGGAGGCCGAGACAGAAGGACCACAAGTTTGAGGACAGCCTCAGCAACTTAGTGGGACCCTCAGAAACTTAGCAAATATTCAAAATAAAAAGGACTGGGGGTGTAGCTCAGAGGTAAAATGCACCTGGGTTCATTCTCCAGTAACAATAAAAGGGAAAAAATAGAAAAATACAAAATTCAAACTATGTGAACCAAGACATTTACTTTTTTACCTGGAATAAGAAGGGAAGGTACTGATAAATTCTATCTGATTTTGTGTTCTTCTGACTCTATTCCAGCTACAACTGGCCTCTTTCCTCTTCCTAGAAATGCTAAATCTGCTCCTCTTTTCAGACTTCTATACTGGCTGTGCCTTCAGCCTGGTGAACTAATGCCTCAGATATCAGTAGAGTTTGCTCCTTCACCTTCCTTCCAAGCCCTTTCTCAAATAATGTTCTCTCCGTGAGGCTCACCCTGACCACCTATTTCACATACAACACTCCCCCTCCACCCTAACACCAATGATATTCTCACATCCCCATGGACTGGTCTCGTGTTTCTTTTTCTATAGCACTTAACAAATTATATACATTTTACTAATTATATTTAAATATTATATTTATTGTTTATTGTTTGTCTTCACCCACAGAATATATATACAGCTAGGACATAAACCTTATTTTCTTCCACTGATGTATCTGAAATTCCTCCTATATGTAGGTAGTCAATAAAACTTTTAATAAACCGAATGTGCTTTACAATTTGAAATAAATACTAGTAATCCAAATATATTTGAAAAAGTTTAGCCCAACATCTAGAATACCTTTTGTCTACAGTTCAACTGGCCATATCTTCCCAGGTAGCAGTCCAAGGACTAAGTAGTTACTATGCCTTTATAAATTATTTTAGCTTCCACTCTATATCTTGTTTTCTAACTCTGCCTTTAGAGCACTGTTCCTCTCTGTACTTCGTGATGCATGCTATGAAAAACCAATAATATCTTTTCATCGTATAAGTAAAATTTAAAGAATAAAGGAGACTGATGAATGTGATTCTTGGTTGTCAGAAATAAGGTGTGGTGTCCTTCAGCTGACACTGTTCACAGTCTCCATTGGTGACTTATTGGTGACCCATAACTCTACCAGGCCCAACGATCCTATGTCCGTTATCTACATTTGATGTGGTCTTCATTATCAAATGGCTTTCATAAATGATGTCCAAATACATATAAGATAGCTCATCCTACCATTAATTCAAAGCTATTTATTTAGTAATTTCCATGAACCACAAACTGTGGCAGGTAATGAAGATAAAACAGCCAAAAGACAACCTCACTACCCTTAAGGATTCTAGAGAGAAAAAACAAAGTAAATAAAAGGCATATTATTATAAACTATGATAAAAACTTAAGGGAATGGGGCTTGGGAGGAGTGAAAGTAAGTGTGTGTGTGTGTGTGTGTGTGTGTGTGTGTGTGTGTATGTGTGTGTGTATGTTGTTGTGGTTTTATGGGGAGAGGTATTGAGGGGCCTTAGCTCTAGCTGTGCTCATGGAGAACTCACCTTGCATGTACATTTGAGCTCTGAAATGAACATTTCAAATATGGAGGCAAGCAAAATTCAAATATGTTTCTACTTCAAGCCCTCAGATTAATGTCTTTCATTAAAATTCATGGACCAGGTGGGGAGGGGGGGTGTGCATGGGAGAAGGAAAAGGACACAGATCTGTATGGCGTGAGATAAAACTGAGCCTGTTAATTCTTTCTGAGATCTGTGAGGTATCCAAGTCAACATGAAGAAAAAGCAATTAAATATATAAGTCTGCAACAAAAAGTTATATAATTTATGAGAATGGAATAAAGGAATATAAACAGAGAAAAGATGGAGACCCAGGACAAAAGTCATAGGTTCAAAAGAGAAAAAAAAAGGCAGCAAAAGAGAGTTAAAAAAAAAAAGTGGCCTGTGAGTTGGGAAAATATGAAGAGACTGTCCCAAGAATGGTGGAGGCATCCAGAGTCAGGCAAGCAGGGTCTGAGGACCATGGTACTGCGCACTCAGTGTTTGTAACGATGAGCAGGATATGAAGGGAAACAATGACAGAAGGGTCTGGTGAGGAGTGAGAAAAGAAAGGGGTCAATTGATTGAAGGTAGTATGGGGCATGGCGACTCAGAGAGCTACTCGTGTTTGGCTTTTCTGTGATGTGAGATAGAAGAAATAAGAGCTATGTGAAAAGATAGTACAGACTAGGTAAATCCTACTTTTATCATCCCATTTTTATTGGATTCTACATGATGAGTCCCTATACCATAAGCTCTCTGGTGGGCACTTCAACCTTAGGAAATGTGTCTCGTGCCCAAACACCTTGTATATTCACCTAAAAAACCCATGTATTTTCACCTAAAAACCCATGTATTTTCTAACAACCCATTAACATGATGTTCACCTATTTTTTTTCACATCCAGTGGATGAAGAGTATGGACTCTTCATCCACTAACCTTTTGGAAGGAAAAGCTCAGAAACTAGTGAACAATTCTAAAATCTGTCCATATCCTTTCATATTTATATAATTTTTCACCAAACATGATGGCAATAATTTCAAAGTGTTGATATTAACATTAAATATTACAGATACTCAAATCTACAAAGCAAACTGAGACAAGCTTAGACATCTTTTAAAAATGCACATTGCATTTCTAGATAATTGTAGAATCTGATATAAATAATAATGCATTAATGTTGTTGTGATAGATACAGTGTATCTCTTAGTTGTTTTTATTGCCTATATTGTCTAATGTATTTTTTTCAAGTGAAAAAGAATGTCATATGCTTAAAAGGAATGCTTCTACAAAGCAAATGTTTACAAATATAATTCCTAATTGCATTTGCTGATAGACCATTAAATAAACTATTATATGTCTACTCTGGTAGAACAGATTAAGTAGATTAAATTATAATTAAAGACCAATTCTACAAAAATAATTTCATGTTGCAGCTTAAATTTATGTTGCTTTGATCCATGGTGCCATATTATGTTACAATATTATTTTAAGAGCTGATTGTTCACTTATTTCATATTTGACAAGCATGAAAGAAATATAATTACATGGAGAACAACCTGCCAAGCAGAAGTGGTTAACAGTAGGAATTATGCCTAGAGTGAATGTGAACCTGTGTGTTTTTGTGTCAAAGTGACATGAGTGTCAGTGCAAAGAATGTCCAACAGCTTTTGGATAAATTAGTGTCATTCCATACATGTAAACACCCTTAGATGAAGAAATCTACATATTGGAAGCACTTGTCAAAGTCCTTTTACCAAAAGGAGCTAGGTAAATAAAAATCAACAAATTAAAAAAAACAATCTTTGGGAGATGAAATGAAATCAAAATAAAGGAATTAAGAGAAAAATAGTCAAGAAAAATGATTATAAACTCCACTGCCTGTAATTTAATGAATCACATTAGTACAGCAAATTCTGGGCCAATATAAATCCTGCACCTTGCACAAATGTACATTCGTGTGTGAGTAATTTCACTCCATGCACACCTTTTCATCAACACCCTTTTAACAAACTCCTAGGTAGTATGTTGAAAGGAAATTCTGTTACTCGCTTTCTCTGAATGTTAATTATATTGACTAATGAATGTGTAATATCTGCCTCTTTATCTTAGTTAAATATATACTTTTATTCCTACATGTAATATCAATATTGCATTACTCTAATTTATTAATTTATGTTGCAATGAACTAAGAAATACAGTGTCACATTTTCTTTTTGAGGCAACTAAGAGATATAGATTAGCATTCTATATAAAATAGAATTAGATGAACATATGTTTTCTTCCTGGCAAAATAGCCAAGATTTACCTGATTTATTAATATAACAACATCAATTTTACACCTATTATAAGCCAAATATTCTTCTGGCTCCTCTTCATATTTATTTTAACTTAATTCTTTCAGGTTTAAGGTGAGTTATTATCCCTATTTTACCCTAGAAGAAATAGAGTCAGAAAGGTTAATTATCTTGACCAAGTGAATGCAGGTCTGTAAAACTCCAAATAACAAGTTATTAAAACTACATAAAAGTACCTTATTTCTCAATATTCTGACAGAGGTTGTAGTAGATGCTGTAGGTTGTCCCACCAGATCCCCCTTATCAGCCTACTGCACCCAGCCCCTACCTGCCATGGCTCACTCTAGAACTTGTCTTCAAAGAATTGCTGTTGCCTGGCATTAGCAACCTTGCTCAAAGATGCCCACACGGTCCTGTTTCTACCCACTGCCTGGGGGCAGCCCTTGGCTGATGACTGATGCCCAGCCCTTCTCCGTTCAGAGAGGACAATCTCCATGGTACTGTTCATGCTTCAGAACTCCCTGTAGGATCAGGCTGAACTGTACTTCTCTTGAGAACCTATCATGGTCTAGTAGGAGTCATGTGATAGTCCCTGGCATAACAAAGCAAAATGACTGCAGAGATGCTCACCTGTGGCATATGGGACAGGAGAGAGTGTATAGATGCACTAGCTTCTGGTTGGGAGGTACAGGGAGAGTGGGAATAGTAACTTTAAAATCAGTGTACAAATGAATGGTTATTGCTAAGAACTATTTATGCACTGGAGAGGGGAATGACAGGCTCCAATAAATTAATCAACAATTCAAAGCAAATGTGGGAGAGGGTGTCCTTGTCAGGATTTCAAGAAACCGTAACCAACAGTTGAAGAACTAACCGATCTGAAGGTAAGGCCTAGGACTTAATTGTACAAGTGATGGAACATCAAGGAAGGCTGAATTCTTACCTAGGCTGCACTCACTTCCCAGAGTCTTACTAGGAAAGGACTGGGACCTGAAGTTTTTAAATGTGGATATTGTGTAGATGGAGTGACAAACCTTTACTCTTAGATTACCCTGAATCTTTTGGACAAGGAGAAATGTCTCACTTCTCCTTGACAGCGCTGAGAGCAGCTCCCCTTTGCTGGAAGCCTACGGGGATCTCAAACTAGATGCCTCATAGGACAATACTTGCCACCTTCAGTGCTGATTGACCTTACTGTTCACTAGACTAATCTCAAGGGTCATATCTCAGAGGAGCCCCTGGGTTCTACCCCAGGTACCACAAAATAACAACAATAATATCAAACCCGGGGGTTAGTTGTAGAGGTTAGTTTTATCCTTTGAGCTACAAAGATGGTGGCCTCCACTATATTTCAGTTTATTTCAACAGAGAGAGAGAGAGAGAGAGAGAGATGCCAGCAAATGGGAGTAAACAATGAAAACCCAGCCACGTGTTAGCCCTAACACATATGACATCAGGATGCAGTATCTTCACTAGAATCATCTCTGGTATGTGGTGTAAAGCCACTGATACAGAAAATGCATCCTTTTTCATGTCCTTAGGAAGAAGGATCATAAACAGTTTATGTTCACATATGATGGATAACATTCACATTTGTTGTTTTGTCCCATGGCTAAGTTTAACCTTCTGCCCCAAGATAGTCCAAAATTACCAGAATTACCTGTATACTCCAAAGAACATCTGATACATCCTTAAATTGAAGATATTGTTAGAATTATATTTGATGAGCAAAAAAATGGCATGTACACTGGGTATAATAATGGTCAATTCATACTCCAGAGGATGGGGGATTCCTGCCATATTGGTAAGGTTTCAGAGAGTCATCAGTCTGGAGTTTGTTGAAGAAACCCCTCAAATGTAAAGGACAAATTGTTACACCATTCACTATTCACCACAAAGGGAGGCAGATCAGCCTGTTCAGATTTTGGAGACAGTATATGTTATTGCTGACCAACTTATTAGATGATGCAGAAGTCACTTTTGTATAGGCTCTACAGCAAGAAATGTTGCTGCAGCAACCATATCCTACATATACCAACATAGGTCAGTAATAGATAAAAATTCTTTTAGAATTTCTGGCAAGCTTCAACAGCACACTCACAGGACAGATTCCTAACATTGTAGAATAAGGATATGTATTTTGCAACAGAGAACAACACACTCTGAAAGTACAATGACTGTACTCTTGACCCAATCAGGGATATCACTGAAAACAATAGGAAGGGGAAATGCACCCCCCACACACACACACACAATGGACAGAGCTTCTAATAGTCCACCAAGGAATTGACTCTATATAGAGAGAAAAGTATCCAAGATAAGTACAGGCTCATTGGCAGTGACAGATGGCTTTGTTATTTGGTCAGATGCCTAAAAGATGGAAAATAGGAATATAAGGGTCAAGGAGGTCTTGAGACAAGGCAGGCAAATTACTAACAACTGCAGAACACTAAGATTTTTGTTCATTTCCATTGCCAATTATCTTTGAACCTATGTAGCTCAAGATTCTGCAAAGATCAAACACTGACTTTTATACGTTTTACCCAGTTCAGTTTACTAACACATGTCTATAATGATAGTTACATTAGTGAAATTCTGTTTATTATTGTATTATATCAAGAATAAAAATAGACATTGCTCCTATTTCTTAGCTGTGGTGTGAAAAAGATACATCACACAAAAATATCAACCAATCTCTGATGCATAAATCCTGAAGTAAAGCAAACCAAAAAGACCTTCCATTACTGGTTGCTCAATTTGAAGTCAAAATAGTCCCAGGGATTGAGAGAACCACCCCCTACTGACGGATATGCTTAGGATTTAATCTCAGTCTTTAGTTTTCCTCTTCAAGAAACAATATCAAATAATTTCTGGGAGGTTAAATGTCATAAATTTCACCTTAACCTCTTTAACATCTTTATATATTTCAAATTTTGCTACAATTAAATCTAGTTCTGATTATGTACTTGAATAAACTGAATATATTAACTTTCTCAGTCAGCTAAAAGCAATAATATGTAAGCAGAATAAAGACAAGGGCAAATCAGAACAACAATGTATAAAGAACTTTTACCAAATGCTTTATTGTTTCTTATATTTCTTTTATTTTTTCCTGTGGCACTTGGAATTAAACTCAGGGGTGCTTGACCACTGAGCTATAGGCCAAGTCTTTTCATCCTTATTATTATTATTTATTTTATAATTTTTATTTTGAGACCGGGTGTCACTAAGTTGACCAGGCTGAACTTGAACTTTGATCCTCCTGCCTCAGCATCCTAAGTAGCTAGGATTACAGGTATGAACCACCTTGCCAGGCTCACTGTTCCTCATAAAAGACTACATTTTAGCTGGGTGTGGTGTTGCATGCCTATAATCTCATTACTTGGGAAGGTGAGACAGGAGGATAGTAGGTTCAAGGCTAGCCTCAGCCACTTACTGAGACCCTATTTAAGAAAAAAAAAAGACTACGTTTTGTTCTAGTAGAGGCCATAAAAGTTGTTTGGCTATAATATAAACCAATAAATTCAAAGAACTGAAACACAAGTCTTCTATTATAACCCAAAGTAAATTTAAAAACATCTGCATAAATATTATTATTATCATGAATACAAGAGTAGATTGCAGGTAAAGAAAAGTTAAGAAACATGTTATAGAGAAAGTACCAAAGTTACAGATATACAAAGTCAGTTAAGAAAAATAAAAATGACCCCATACCTGAAATTAGAATGCCCTCGATATTCACATAGTGAAAACTCTTAACCCCTTTGTCCCACATGCCTTCCAAAGCTCCTTTAATCTATGAGTTGGAAAAATCTAGAGAGTAAATCACCTCGAGTACTGGTCCATAAGAAGTATGCATGAGAATCACCTGGGAAGCTTTTAAACAGTGCAGAAACTCTGACAGCCACCAGCTAATTCATAATCTCCCGGATTGGATTTAGTCATTTGTATACTACTATAAAAGTCCCATGAGTAATCCTGTTAGATTCTCCTGTCTGAGAACAACTGTCTACTTGCACAATTGTAGTCATGCTTCCAAATTTGACCTCAGGGCCCTGTTTCTCATAGAATACAAAACATTATAACTAATGTCTTGTTTGAAATCATTCCATTTGGATTCCACTTTAGGTATATTCAACATATCTGAAGGAATAGCAAGAGGACCACCCAAGGAGTCTAGCAGCCTCATGTATAATTTAACTTTTATGGGAAAAAATGATTGAAAGTCACTCTATCCACAAATAAACTCTTGGTGAATAGTTGTCAGGAACTATCTATACTCAAGATTATGATTTTGTTCAGGAGAAGAGAGTTGTTCTGCTAATTAGGAAACAATTATTACTATACAGTAATATAAGTACTGATATTATTTCATTTTATCTCTAAATGAAACAAATAAATAGAGGACTAAAGAAATGCTATTTGATATACATGCAGTCATAAAATGAATTAATAATAGATGTATCGGCAATTAATAATACTAGGTGTATTGGTAACACCTCTCCAGCAAAGGCAATGCCACAATGTTCAAAGGCAACTAAAGGAAGTGCTCCCACCAAAATGAATCCTCAAGATATGGTCATTCATCAGATACTTTTTTTATATTCACTAGATACTAAGTTAGGTAATAGGGATACAAAGGTATTTAAGAGTGATGCATTTCTACCTTCCTAAAACTTATATTCCCATAGATAAAGCAAGCAAAACAACTGGAAACTAAACAGTGGTATTAAAAACTGGATGCTAAAATGGAGGGTAATGGGCATGGGAGACAGTAATTGTAAATGGATAATTAGAAACAGGCTCTCTGAGGTTGTCATATTTAAGACAAGACATAAAGAAAGACCATGGCGGGCAAAGAAACCAGAATGGACACCATTTGGCATCAATAATGTACTTCCTTTGTTCAAAAATATGAACAATTAATGTTGCTAAGCCCTACAGAGCCAGGGAAAGGTGGACAGGAAATTATGGTAGAAATTATGCAGCAGAGAGCTTTTGGTAGCATGGCTAGATTTACTCTAAGTACAATCAGAATCTAGATTTGGGAATAAAATCAAGAGTTTAGTTTTGTACATATTACATTTGAAGTTTCAGTGGAAAAGGCAATAAAAACAGCCCAGTATGGAGCATTAACCTCTATATTTAAAGCATGTGAAGCCAGATGTGGTGGCACATGCCTGTAATCCCAATACTTGGGAGACTGAGACAGGAGGATAGAAGGTTCAAGGCCAGCCTCAGCCACTTAGGGAGACCCTGTTCTAAAAAATAAAAAGGGCAGGGGGTGCAGTTCAGAAATAGAAAGCCCCTGGGTTGAATCCCCTGTGCCAACATACATACATACATACATACAGAAATATATACATACATACAGAATGTGTAGAAGATACAATGAATAATGAAAACCAATATAACATTCAGTGAGGATGGAGAAAAAAGTGTTTTCATCATGGAACTTGAAAAATAGGAAAGAAAGAACCAAAAGAAGGTAGAGAAACACGAGTGTGAAATCTTAATTAAAATGTTGAAAAGTTCAAGCTGGCTTTTGAATATCAGAAAAATCGAGTCATTATTTGATCATAACCTAAATATATTTCCCATAAGAACACCAATTTGTCTCAAATGCCAAAAGTAGAAATCATTCGCAATTTAACTCTGATGTAGGATGTGATAAGGGAACATCAGAGGAAGAACTGCCATCCCCGCAGCTGATGTTATAGGACAATGAGTTGCCAAGTGTCGGCGCTGTCAAAGATAAGCTTTGCTTTTAGTCTCAATTGGTAGATCAAATTCAGTAACTATGTGACAAAGTAAAGAAATTCCTCAAATGAGAAAAATCACAAAATGTGCACTGACAATGACTACTCTGCTGTGAAGATACTGAGACCTCATCTCATCTGAGAGTCAGGAAAAGAAAATGGGAGGCAAACTACACCTGAGTGTCATTAGGGTTCGTGCCCCACTCAAAATATGTGCCCAAAAATTTAACTTGTAATGTTCAAAAAGGCTCAGCCGAAATGCATAATCGGTAGGATGAAGGAGCCATATCCATTGTCAGGAAGGTGGCCATGCTTTCCTGGTAAGGGAGACCCTCTTGGTTCAAACAGGCCACATTCTTTTCCAGGTCACATAGAAATGATCACCTGCCTCCAAGGAGAAGGAGCGGTCAAGATCTAAACAAGCCATGAGGGCCGTAATGAAAAAGCATGGTGTCCAGGGCATAGAAGGAAGCACAGCAAGGCTCACACAAGCAGGATGATTGCATACTTAAAACATTCCTGGCCACCCTCCTATCCTACAGTATATCCAAGTTGATTTCTACCTGTTGTATATTTTATATCTAATACAGTACAAGTCAGAATTTTTGATTACTTTACTAGTGTCTGTATTAACTTAAAGAGAAGTTTCACATGAATATTTAGGATATTCTTCTACTTTTAAAAACATGCCTGCCTTGAAGAAGTTTTTTTTCAATTACTTTCATCATTTTAAGAAATCATTTAACTTTATCTTGAGCTAATAGACTGATGTTTCACTACTTTGATTTAACCCAAAACTTGTATATTTGACTAAATTTAACAACCATATCCTTGTCATTTAAATAAAATTATATTCCTTAAATAAATATACATTCCCACTAACATTCATTGATCCATTTTTGTGGAGTCAAAAGCAAAATCAAATTATGAATCTATGCAAAATTGCATAATTGATATCCAGTGTGACATTTCTCAGAAAGTCCTTGAAAATGACCCTCTTTTCTGAGATATCCCATTTTATTTATTTTTAAATATACTTTTATTGGTATATTGTAGTCTCATATCATAATGTAGTTCAGAGTGATAGGGACATACATGCACACAGTACTCGGTAAACTTCCCCCTACCTTCCACCTCACTCCCTCCCCTTCCCCATACATGATATTGAGATTAGCATTGGTAATTTCACATATGTATATGACTTCAGTGGAAGGGGTTATTTCATTGATTCTCCCTCCCCCACCACCACCCTACACTAGACCCCCTTCATTCACTGGAGTTTCTCCTATGTTATCAAAAGTCTCTCTTGCATCTTGATTACTCCCTAGCTTTTTCATATGATAGAAAATATATGACCCTTCACTTTCTGTGACTGACTAATCTCACTTAACATAATAATGAAAATGGGTTTTGATCTCAAAATCAAATGAAATCTACATTATCACTCTAAAATAAAAGCAACTATGAAAAACTTAAAACAATAAAAATTAAACTAAATTTGTTGAATGACAATTATTTCTCCTGTATTGGACCTCTAAATTGTTTCATGACATAAAATTAGATAATTATTTGGTAAGACATACATTGTATAACAATTGATATTTCATAAATCAAGCATATAACATTTCCCTTAGAGGAATATTATTGCTTCACTCCATGACCAATAATAGCATTTATATTTATAATAAGTGAAAAGGCACACAAATACATACAAAGAAAAATTAGATTGGAAAAATAATTCTCTTGAGTTCTTTCTATGAGCTAGATACCAAGGTTAAGAAGTCAGCTTGGTATCCTGCTCAATCTACACTAACATTTCTAGACCATCACTCCTCCACTCTCCTGTAAAAGCCCGTTTTCTTTGAAAACTGGATACAGAACTCTATCCCATGCCTCATAGGTCTCATCAACCAATTCATTGTGCTCCCCCTTAATCTCTGAATATTTGTATCCTCCTCCCAGATTTCTTCTCCTTCCCAAGTGCTACCAGCATCTACGTATTTCAAATCTATGGAAGAAAGTTATGCAAGAGTCTAGCTATTCGTTTTTTTGACCTCTTTATTTCCAGTTATTGTAACCTCCACTTATTCCCAAAACCATTCTAGGAACTTGTTAATAGTCAGTAGTGCTCCAGTTTGGAAATATTAAACTCAAAATAGCCCAGCTTTAGACAGCAACTTCCAAATACTTATCCCTTGACATAGTTTATTACCTCATGCAATTCTTTGCCAAAGTCCATATTCTCACTGTGTCTTTTTCACTTGGTTCAATGTCTGGCCTCCATAATCAACAGGCCCACAATGTGTCTCACCAATCTTTTTCTTCTATTCCCCACAGTAATTAGAGTTCATGTTTAAAGTCTCCTTTCCCTTGACTCTCCTATCACTGTAATCCCCTCTTATTCTCCGTAGATGACTTCATCTCATTCTTCAAACACCCATTGACTTGAGGCCCATAATATTCTCTTAATATCCCTTTTACTTTCAGAACCACTTTATAAACTTTGATAGATCATTTTCCTTCCAATTTTCTCACTTTTAAAATGGAATAAGCACACATATCTCATAGCTTTGTTGTGAAAACTAAATGTATGAATACATTTAAAGTACTTACCTAACAGTGAATTCTAACAGAAGAATTACTCAATTAAACCAATGCTTTTTGTAGACCTTCTATTCTTTTCTGTATTTTCCATTTCTTCCCACATCTTACTCTCTACACCTCTCATTGGGGATCTCAACAATTATGTGGCCGGCTGCAGTTATCATCTGTAGACTGGTATTTGCTAAATCTCCACCTTCATCCCAGATCTCTCAATGGAACTGTCAGTCTAGATATCAGACAGTCTAAGATTATTCAGATACTGGAAATAGTAGACACAAACTTTTAAGCAAAAATTAATTATGTTCAAGGCCCAAAAGAAAAATATAACAAAGTGAATGAACAGACAGAGATTTTTGCCTAAGGAAGTATGATAAAGAACCAAATGGAAATTCTAGAATTAAAACCAAATAGTATTATAGATAAAAAGACAAGACACTCCATAAATATAAAAGGGTAACTATTTGGGGAAGATATGATTGATAATCATATCTTATTGATAATATCTTATTGATATTATTGATATATTATTATATATTATCATATCTTATATTGATAATCATAATCATATCGGCTAGATAATCTAGCCATCTCCAAAACTAAACTCATCAATTTCCTTCAACTTTGCTTTATATTTCTGAAGCTTGCTTTCTCAGTAAATGCCTTACTACTGATTGTCTGAATCAAACTCCTAGGTATTTTCTTCAGCTCCTATGAATTCCTCTCTCCCTATACTTGTCTTTTCTATCTTTGAGAAGTTCTGTTGCCTTCACATTCCAAATGACTTTCAACTGTATCAACCAATAACATAGTCACTAACTACAAACTATTTCATGCCTTTCGTATCTATTTCATCATCTTTTATTTGGGTCACAGTCCCCATAATTCATATAGCCATCCACACAATAATTTATCCATACTATAATTACAATAACTCTCTAAAACTTCTAGTCAGATCACTTCTCTGTTAAAGACCTAAAACGTAAATTGCTATAAACTCCCACCTATTTTATCTATTTCCCAACATTTTACACTTATAAATTTTCTTCCTATACATTACTATAACTAAACTATGCCTGCTCCTTTATAAGGCCAACTAGAACTGCTGCCCACTCATCTACTCAGATGGCTAAGTCTTCTTTTTCATATCATCAAATTTGCCCTTACCATCACTCACCCGTCAGTATAAAAACTCCGATCTATTGATCCCACTTCAACTTGTGGCTGCCTCTTAACAGCAAATTAGCTTGAAAAGTAGTCTTAATGTCTCTTCTACTATTATCTTGATTTCTTATTTCACACTGGCAAAAAGAACTATTCTGTGAGATTTTAAAAGATGATTTTAAAGAAGCAAGATGGCGACGGAGTAGGAGCCCCTGAACGAGCCTGTCTCAAAACTGTCTCAGAATCGCATCAGGGACTCAGAAATAAACAACATCGCACAGACACAAAAGACCCAAAACCCTAAATCCAGTAACCCAAGTACGAATACGCAGACACAGAGGCTACCAGCTCCAGAATTCCTCAGAAAGCTGCAAGCCTG
>PVJS01038220.1:0-19528 GCA_004027185.1 Glis glis
GCGCACGCTTGTAATCCCAGTACTTTGGGAGGCAGAGACCGGAGGATCCGGGTTCGCGGACAGCCTCAGCTCTCTCTCTCTCTCTCTCTCTCTCTCTCTCTCTCTCTACTTAGTGAGGCCCTCCGCAACTTCATGAGACCCGGTTTCAAAATAAAGTATAAAAAATAGGGCCGGGGGTGTGGCGCAGAGGTAGAACGCCCCTGAGTTCAATCCCCGGTACCGCAAAAAAAAAATAATAATAATAATAATTTATGTCCGTATATGAAGGTATCACTACCAAGCTCACATGTACGGGATTAGGAGGAGGGTGTGGAGGGAAATACACCAAGTGCTCTGTGCCCGGATGTTTGCATCACTTTGAACCTCACTATGGTGTATCATTACGATGCATCAATAAGCATATAAAAATAATATATGTGGTGATCACATGAAAAACAAGTTACTAATTAATGTTAAGTGATAAAGTCAAGTGCAAACGGTTATGATAGCTAAGCTGGCGCATATGTCAGGAAACTGAGGTAGGAGTAGAGGGAACAGGAAGGTTTAGGAATGGGTATAATTTTAAAGAGGTAGAATGATGAAGAAAATGTGTTTTTAAGCCGGGCGTGGTGGCACATGCTTGTAATCCCAGTACTGGGGAGGCTGAGACCAGAGGATCTGGGTTCGCAGCCAGCCTCAGCTACTTAGCGAGGCCCTCTGCCACTTAGTGAGACCCTGTTTCAAAATAAAGAATAAAAAATAGGGCTGGGGGTGTAGCTTGGAGGTAGAATGCCCCTGGGTTCCATCCCCAGTACCGCAACAAAAAAGAAAATGTGTTTTTAAATGCTCTTAGTTTCCCTTTTGCTGTATTAAAGTGTATTGAACAGTAGTTTTGCATAGCTAGGCGGTCCTGCCTTTGCAGTAGGATAAAAGCCCGGCCTGTGACTGTTCTCCCTTTAATTTCCATGTGGGACGCTGACCTGCCCTTTATCTCTTCTCCAGCCCTGCTCTCACATCTCCCCTTGTCTCACTGAGCAGCCCAGCAATCCTTAACTACTTGTGGATCCTACACACAAATGCTTAGGTCAAACCAAATGAAATTGCTGTTGTTCCCAAGTTTGCCAAACTCATATTGTTTAGCCTTAATTACAGTATCACAATTTTATATCACCAGGGAAAGCACCTTTCCCTCTTCTCCACAGTTCAGCCCAAATCTCACCTCTTTAAGAAACTTCACGATCTCTGCCAGCTTTCCATCTGACTTGGGGGCGAGGGGGCCTTGATAATATCTTAGTTGCAGCCCTTACCATAGGGAATTGTAATTTTCTGTGTGCTTTGGGGATTCTCCCTCTTGATTGGAAGCTCATCTCTGTCTCCAACCCATTGCATTGTGCCTGGCCCAGATGAAGTACCAAGTAAATGGTGTGAACTGCCTGGTGAGTTAGGGGCCTCTCGGAATATTCCTTGCCCTTTGGAGCCTCTGCACTGGATTTCCAATGGAAACTCCCATCCTTTAGAAATGAATATGATTAACATGGATGGTCTAGCCAGAGAAAACGAAGCGGCATATTTGTGAATCCATTCAAAGATAGAACTCTCACTCTTCTGACAGCTGAACCCCAAGTACCTAACCCTCAGATCTGAATGTTGACATCAGTGTAGCAGGCTTCATGCTGAGGCAGTTGGGATTTTTTAAGGGGGTATGGGATTTCGACATTCACTTCCCAACAGGTACACAGTGTTAACATGGGCCCCAAAGGCTGATGTTTCTTTTCTTTTTCTTTTTCCTGTGATACTGGGGATTGAACCCAGGGGCATTCTACCTCCGAGCTACACCCCCAGCCCTATTTTTTATTCTTTATTTTGAAACAGGGTCTCACTAAGTTGTGGAGGGCCTCACTAAGTAGCTGAGGCTGGCTGCAAACCTGCACTCCTCCTGTCTCAGCCTCCCAAGTATTGTGATTACAAGCGTGCGCCACCACGCCCAGCTTTCTTTTTTTTTTCTACTTTGCCTCCCCCCCCATAGCACTGAAATGTACAATGCAAGATACAACTAAGTTGACTATATTTCTTCTGCCCACAACATTATGACTTTTAAGAAGAGAGTTCATAAACAATTTGGAGGATTTCATAAAGAAGGGTGTGTGTAGATAGGAGTGGGTGTGGATGTAGACTATTTGGAATTGTTTTTCATCAATTTCAAATGAGATACTGTTTTGTTATAGATCGATGTGTTATAGAGGGGGATTGTTAGATCTTTGCTATGGAGATGGGTCATTCTTAGAGGAGCTGAAAATCGAGAGTCCTGGGATCTGTTATTATTTCATGGTAGATAAATGGAAAAGAATGAGAATCCATTTGTGGGAAATAATGTCAGCAAATGCTAGTCTATTAATTCTCTAATGGTACCCATGGAAAATGAATAGAAAATTGCTTTTAAATGGTTTGAATACCTTTAATGCAGTGTACAAAGCTGAGTAATTGTGTTTATGAATATAAAAGAGAAGAACTGATTATTAATTATATAAAAATAAATGTAGCTGTTTTCTTTTGTTCTTGAGAGAATACTTACTTTATTATGTTCATAGGAAATAGATGCTTTGTGACAGTGACTTTCAAACTTGTTTGTGTGTGTATGTGAAATACTGGGGATTGAACCCAGGGGCATTCTACCTCTGAGCTACACCCTCAGCCCTATTTTATTTTTTATTTTGAAACAGGGTCTCACTAAGTTACCATGTGCTCACCTCAAATCTTCTATCCTCCTGTCTCAGCCTCCCAAGCACTAGGATTACAGGCATGCGCCATCACACCCAGCCGACTTTCAAACTTTTTTTTAATATATTCATTTATTGGTGCATTGTAATTATACATCTTGATACGCATCAGGGTAGCAGCATCATACATGCACACATTGCTCATTTAGCCCTCCCTCCAATCCCACCCCATTCCTTCCCCCTTCCCTCCCTTTACTTTCAAACTTTTTAATACAACTTATAGAAAGAAATACATTTTACACACACACCCTACTACATGCATAATACTAAAACAAGTTTCACAAAACGATCCTCTTTTTCTTGCCACACATAATGCACTAGAGTTTGTTTGTTTGTTTGTTTGTTTGTTTGTTTTTGCAGAACTGGGGATTGAACCCAGGAGCATTCTACCTCCGAGCTACACCCCCAGCCCTATTTTTTATTCTTTATTTCTTGAAACAGGGTCTTAATAAGTTGCGGAGGGTCTCATTAAGTTGCAGAGGGTCTCATTAAGTTGCGGAGGGCCTCACTGAGTAGCTGAGGCTGGCCGCAACCTGCAAACCTCCTGTCTCAGCCTCCCAAGTACTGGGATTACAAGCGTGCGCCACCACACAAAGCCTAGAATTTTTTTTAATGTCCTTTTTTATAAAATTCTAGCTGAGACTCACTAAATTGATTTCATGACCTACTGATGGGTCACATCTCACATTATGAAGAAAGTGTTGTAAAATACAAGTGTTCTATTTACCCCAAATACAAACGATCCCTGGAGCACACACTGGGCACTAAGGATTGCAAGAACAATGACAACTATTTATTGAGCACACAATATGCCATGGGAAAATTCTATTTGAAATGGAGAAAGTGGAGTATATATTTCACTTCTTCCCTCCCCACACCCCAATCCCACCCCAGTGGAGGGGTTGAACCCAGGGCCTCGTGCATGCTAAGCGTGTGCTCTACCACTGGGCTACACCTCCAGCCCTACTTTATCACTTCTTTAATGCAGGGGTAGAATGCTAAAGTTTTTGGTCAGATATTAAAAAGTAAGAAATGATTGTAATAGGAAAAGGTTCAGAAGTAGCATCATATGTACAAAATCTTTGAGCAAGTTTTAAGGAAATATGAATAGAAACATACTTCTTGATACTTTTGTCCACTTCTAAGGTTTGGGGGAAACTATTAAAAAGTATATTATAAGCTGGGCTTGGTGGCACACACCTGTAATCTCAGTACTTGAGAAGCTGAGACAGGAGGGTTGCAGGTTCGAGGCCAGTCTCAGCGAGATGCTGTTTCAAAATAAAAAATAAAATAGGTTTGGGGATGTGTCTTGGAAGTAGAATGCCCCTGGGTTCAACCCCAAGTACCACCAAAAAAAAAAAGTATATAATAAAAGTTGACCCATATGTGGTGTTGCACACCTGTAATCTTAGTACTTGGGAGGCTGAGATAGGAGGATCACAGGTTCAAGGACAGCCTCAAGAAGAAGTGAGACTCTCATCAACCTAGCAAGACCTTGTTTCAAAATAAAAATAAAATAGAGCTGGTGATGTAGCTCAGAGGTAGAATGCCCCTGGGCTCAATCCCCAATACCACAATAAATAGATTAATTAATTAATTAATTTTTATTTAAAATTACTAAAAACTATTTGAAGATTCCAAGCATAATCCGTTGCATAAATCAAGCATACCAGCAAAATGAATGATTAAAACAATTAGAGCCAGAATCACAGAATTCTTGCAAAGAAGAGGAAAAGGGCTATTTGAATTTTCTAATCAAAACACCTTTAGGAAGAAAAAATAAACCAGATCATTTCATTTGTTTATCCACTGATCACAACTTCATAGAAACTATGGATTTAGAAGATGGTAAGCAGCCGGGCGTGGTGGCGCACGCTTGTAATCCCAGTACTTGGGAGGCTGAGACAGGAGGATCCAGGTTTGCAGCCAGCCTCAGCTACTTAGTGAGGCCTCCGCAACTTAGTGACACCCTGTTTCAAAATAAAGAATAAAAAAAATAGGGCTGGGGGTGTAGCTCAGAGGTAGAATGCCCCTGGGTTCAATCCCCAGTACTGCAAAAAAAAAAAAAAAAAAGAAAGAAAGAAAAATAGAAGATGGTAAGCATTAGAGGAGAATATAGAAAGAGGTAGTGTTGGTGTTCCTGGGTAACACCGGGCTCAGAGGCTTTTTAAAAGTCATTCCATCGTCATGGAGACAGCCATGACAATACCCTGCAGGCACCATGGAGACCCTATGGTGACTTAACATCTCAAGTGTTTAAGTAATTGTGGTTGTCTTCTATTTTCAAGTCAGATTTTGAGACTCGCACTTGGTGGGATTTTTAGTGGCCAGCCGCTTGCTGCTTAGACCCGGGTTTCCAAGGGCGCATTGCTTTAAGGAATAACTGTCCCCTGAAATTATAGTTGGAACCAGATTTGCCTCTCGTCACCTTCTGACCTTGGTCTTCCAGCTGCAGCTGTGCCGGGCAACTGTTGCTCCGGTCACTTGTCACGGTGAAATGTAAAGCTTTAGGGCCAGGGATTTTCAGGATGGTGGTTGGAGGGTCTGCGAGGGTGCGCAAAGTGTGCCAGCTGGGGCGCAGGTTGTACGGGGGAAGCAGCTGTGGGGTAATCCAACTGGAATCCCTTCTTACGTTTACCATGGCAAATGGAATCTCGCTGTTTCTATGGGCTTTTAACATGAAGACAGCGGTGAACCAGAAGGACTGTACGCCAGACACTACGGGCAGCATCGGGCAGCTTCACTCTTGTGGACTCTCTTCATACGAATGGACCTCATGTCCACGGAGCAAAGGTTCAGATACGCTTTATTGAGTAGATTGGTATTTTGGCACAAACCCTATAGAAAGACTTATTTACCAGCCTGTGCATTTGATCACAATTGTAATTCTCATGGGCAATTCTTAGAATCAGATAACTAAAGCTGAAAGTCTAAGGCCTAGTCCTTACACTTATAATTACCAATATAATTGATGTTTTTTTTTTCAGTGAATTGTCCAGGTCAACATTCAAATTATTCTGTTCTGTGTGGATCTGGCCAGAAAAGGGACATGAAGAAAATCCCATGAATAGGATAAATGTGGTTATTTTCTGTCTTTCTTTCTTTCTTTCTTTCTTTCTCTCTCTCTCTCTCTCTCTCTCTCTCTCTCTCTCTCTCTCCTTCTCCTTCCTTCCTCCCTCCCTCCCTCCCTCCTTCCTTCCTTCCTTCCTTCCCGGTATTAGGGATTGGACCCACCAGCCTTCTGCCTTTGAGGTACACCCGCGGCCCAATTTTATTTTTTATTTTGAAACAAGTTCTCACTAAGTTGTTGAGTTGCTGAGGCTGGCCTCAAACCTGCGATCCTCCTGTCTCAGCCTCTCAAGTACTGGGATTACAGGCATGTGCCACTATGCCCAGCATGTTGACATATTTCTGTCCTTTCATATATTTCTGAATTATTTTAGCTTTGGGAACAATTTGGGTATAATTATTTGTAGAGTAGAATAAAACTCTTCATGGATGAATATACATAAAGTCATATAATTGTGATATAGTTCTTAATGTTAATAATGTGAGTTTTAAAAATCTGTTCTATAAGCTGGGCATGGGGGCACAAGCTTGTGATCCCAGTACTTGGGAGGCTGAAACCGAAGGATCCGGGTTCGCGGCCAGCCTCAGCTACTTAGTGAGGCCCTCTGCAACTTAGTGAGACCCTGTTTCAAAATAAAGAACAAAAAATAGGGCTGGGGTATAGCTTGGAGGTAGAATGCCCCTGGGTTCAATCCCCAGTACTGCAAAAAAAAAAAAACCCTGTATGCCAATTGCCATCCATCCTAACTATGCCACCCCTACCCCCAGGATGTCCAGGAAGATGCACATCACCTGGGGTGGCTAAAATTATAGACAAGGTGGAGTTTGATTTTTCCCAAAGCCAGACACTTTATGATCACTTCTTTTCTTCCAGGTAGACATTTCTTTTCAGCTCCTTTCTCAATGGAAAGGCCAAATGTCCATCAGCAAAGCAAAAGTTTAACAGTTTGCTTTTGATCAAATTAAAACTCAGCCGGAGGGTATCCTGAGTTATTATAAATAATGTAGACTCTGGAGCATGTCATCAAATATGTATGTCGAGTAAGTTTTCAAGTCTTTTGACCTCTCTGGCTCCCTCTTGCAATTTTTAAGAGAAAATGAATCTCAACCTTTCGTATCTAAATTTTCACTTAGAACTTGGGCTGAACCCATGCCTTCGGTTTAGTCATCATAGCAAATGGGCAGCCAGGCATGGTTGTAACCACAGAACTTGGGAGGCTGAGACGGGAGGATTGTAAGTTCCAGGTCAGCCTCAACAGCTTAGTGAGGCCCTCTGCAACTTGGCAAGACCTTGTTTCAAAATAAAAAATAAAATAAGGCTAGGGGTGCAGTTCAGAGGTAGACTGCCCCTGGATTCAATCTCCAGTACAAACAAAACAAAACAACCCTCAGATGGTGTGTTGACTGTCTGGATCAGAAAGCTCCCCGCTTTCCCCTAGGGGTCTTCCCTGAGTCGCTCTCACCACTGTACCTGACCACAGCTCCACTAAACGTGGTCTCGGGTTCATTGCTCTTGGGTTTCTAACTCCCTTTGGAGGCTTTGGGTAGCCAGTTACAGGCAGCTCCTTCGACTTACAATGGCTCGACTTAAGATTTTTCAACTCTACGATGCTTCAAAAGCAGTAGGCATTCAGTAGAAGCTGAACTTTGCATTTTGAGTGTGGCTCTTTTCCTGGGCTAGCAGTAGGCTATGGTCATCTCTCCAGATCCCGGGCAGCGGCAGCAACTTCAGCTCCTAGTCCACCACATGATCACAGGGGAACCAACCCTCCGCTCCCAGTCCACCACATGATCACAGAAGGAACCGACCCTCCACGCTCCCAGTCCACCACTTGATCACAGGGGAGCCAACCCTCCTTGCTCCCAGTCCACCACATGATCACAGGGGAACCAACCCTCCACGCTCCTAGTCCACCATGTGATCACAGGGGGAACCAACCCTCCACGCTCCCAGTCCACCACGTGATTACAGGAGGAGCCAACCCTCCACGCTCCCAGTCCACCAGGTGATCACAGAAGGAACCAAGCCTCCGCATTCCCGGTCTACCACGTGATCACAAGGGGGAACAAATCCTCTACAGTGTGCTGTCTGCTGAGCCAGGGATATTAGATGCATTTCTAGCTTAGGATATTTTCAACTTGCAATGGATTTATCAGGACGTAGCCCCGCGGAAAGCCAAGAAGCATCTGTGCTTTCATGGTCGTATGGAAGAGAGCTGTGCTGCTCAGTGGGGATTGTCATCAGCTAACAAGAGCCCCCAACATGCACAGGTAACAAAGTTAGGTTGGACATGGCTGTGAGTTCTGCCCAGAAGCGACCACCTAACTAAACCAACATTGCTGAAGCAACTCCTATGCACCGAGTTCTGGGCAAGGTGCGGAGAAAAAAGATAGGAATGTGACACAGTAGAGATAGTTCTTGTCCACGGAAACTCACATTCTAGCTGGAGAACACGGAGGCAATGCTACATGATGGAATCGATGGCAGCGTGCTGGAGACCAGCGCCAAGCACACTGTGTACATATCCTAGGAAGACATGGATGGTACAGCCCATCCTATAGGCACTGTGGTCTTGGCCAGTGGCAACCTGAGCACTTGGTAGACATGCACAATCTCAGTCCCCACTGCAGCCCTCCTGAACTGACCCTCAAGTTAGCAAGATTCCCTAGGTGAGTTAAATGCAGATTAAAATTTGAAAAGTACTACCCTATTGTACTTCAGTTGAGCCAGAGAAGTTGTTCTAGGGAGATCATTCATCTTTACTCATTGATTTATTTATCAATTAGTCTACTTAATAACCATTTACCAGCTACTCACCATGTACAAAGCACACACCAAGCATTATATTACCATTCCTGCCATCGAGCAGCAGCATTTTTATTATGATGCATAAATGAATAACAATGCAAAGCTATGTTGGAAAATAATCTTTGCAGATTAGACTCCTAGGCGGGGCAGGAAGGGCCACAAAGGAGCTGACCCTTGATTTGGGTCTTGTAGGATGAATAGGAGTTGCCTAGGCAGACAATAAAGGAAAGGGCAATTCTTGGCAGAAAATTTGATGTGTGCACATGGGGCACAATCAGAGAGAGAGAGAGAGAGAGAGAGAGAGAGAGAGCGCTGAAAGGAGGCTGATACTTTAGCAGAGCTGAGCAGGGCAAGAGATGAGGTTAGGAAGGCAGGTTGAAGCGGAATGATAAAATCCTCACCCTTCATGCTGAGACAATTGGGCCATGTGTGGTGTGCGCGGTTGTTTCCTTCACCATAGGGTATTAAGCAGGACATCACATGCAGTGAAGAATGATTTGCGAATTGTGTAAAATAATTGGAAAAGGTTAGAGATTAGAGGCCCTGATCCATGTTAGGAGACTTTAGTGGATGGCTAGAGGTCATTAGTATGTGACCACAAGTGTGGCAGTAGCACTGGGGAGAAAAAGATGGAGTGGCCACTGAGCTGGAAGACAAAGGTAGTGGTGGCTTGGGGGTGTGTGTGAGGAAGATACCAAATCTAAACCCCACATTTCCAATCTGGAATTCCGGACGAATTATGGTAACATCAATAAAAAGAGAGAAAGTAACAGAAAGCGGCTAGTACAGAAGGTGGTGTTGGAGGGGCAGGTGAGATGTCTGTTCAGATTTCACAGGTCCCGAAAGTGGGTAATCCTGCCCCCGGAAGGTGCCAGAATGAAATATACGTACATACGAGAATGCAAATTTGTCACTGCATCTTTCTGTTTTATTTGCTTAAAGTAGATTTGGGGGAACTGGGCGTGGTGGCGCACGCTTGTAATCCCAGTACTTTGGGAGGCGGAGACCGGAGGATCCGGGTTCGTGGCCAGCCTCAGCTCTGTCTCTCTCTCTCTCTCTGTCTGTCTGTCTGTCTCCCTAGTGAGGCCCTCCACAACTTCGTGAGACCCGGTTTCAAAATAAAGCATAAAAAATAGGGCCGGGGGCGTAGTGCGGAGGTAGAACACCCCTGCGTTCAATCCCCAGTACCGCAAAAAAAAAAGTAGATTTGGGGGGGCGCGAGGGTGCTGAGTCTTTTTTTTTTTTTTTCCTGAAGAGGGAGCCAAATAAGTTTTGGGATCTCTGGTCCAGGTAGAGAGGAGCAGGTGGCAGGTAAAGTACAGATCTGGTACTCACTGAAGGAGAGACCCAGGTATCCATGTTGGGAGTCGTCTGCTTAGAGATGACAGGTAACTAGAGGAGAGGGTAGAAAAAGAGAGTAAGATCCAGGATAAAACCTTGGGGAACCCCGTTAACTAAAGGATTGGGTAAGTCTGTCAAGGAGACAAAGAACAGTTAGGAGGAGACATAGAGGAATCAAGAGTCTCCAAGTGCTGTGTGTACATATGCTTGCGTCACTTTGAATGTCGCTATGATGTATAATTACAATGCACCAATAAAAGCATGTGTGTGTATAGTACATATAGATATAGATATAGATATAGATATAGATATAGATATAGATATAGAAAGAATTGAAGGTCTCAGTGCTATAAGGTAGGCTGCCCACTGATACCAACTGTAGCGGCCTAGGAGAATAGGATTCCAAAAAGGCTGTCAACATCCAGGATTGCTTTGTTATTAGTGACCTTCAGAAAGGCAGGTCAAAGGTAGATAAACTCTATAGAATTAAGGAGTAAGAAGTTTTCATGTAATTTGTGTATGGTGTGTGTGTGTGTGTGTGTGTGTGTGTGTGCATGTGTGTGTGTGTGTGTCTGGTACTGGGGATTGAACCCAGGGGCATTCTATCTCTGAGCTACACCCACAGCCCTCCCCATTTTTTAAAAACTTTTTGTTTCAAAACAGCATCTCCCTAAAATGCTGAGGATCTAAGTTGCTGAGGCTGGCCTCAAAGCTACGATCTTCCTGTCTGGCCCTCCCAAGTACTGAGATTACAGTTGTGCATGGCCATGCTCAGCACATAATGGTCTCTTGATTATTTATGGACCAGTTTCAAATTTGATAGATTATTACCTATTCAATTTCTATCCTAAAGTTTTGGGATTATTTTTGGATTTTATTTTTATCTTTGGTAGAATATGTATAGGTCAAAACCAGTTAAATAGCCACAATTTCATACACAATCCCTTAGAATTAGTAGTACTACATATGAGTCTCTAAGTAAATGTTTTATATTTAGAACTGTTTCTATTTTCTCATAAATAACTTGGAGTTTTAATGTTTGTTAATAAGAATGTATAAGTATTTTTAGAGTACTCAAGTCTCCCCATAAATCAAAACAGTAGTAGCTTTTAAAACTGCCTGATTTAACAATTAAGATTATTTTATTTACTAGAGTTCTTTCATAACCAAGAACTCAAACTCCCTAAACCTAATAGCTAGGAAGTTAATACACAATCCTAATTTGTTTTTTCAGTTCTGGGGATTGAACCCAGGGGCATTCTACCTCCGAGCTACACTCCCAGCCCTATTTTTTATTCTTTGAAACAGGGTCTCACTAAGTTGCAGAGGGCCTCACTAAGTAGCTGAGGCTGAGGCTGGCCACAAACCTATGATCCTCCTGTCTCAGCCTCCCAAGTACTGGGATTACAAGTGTGTGCCATCACGCCCGGCTCACATTCCTAATTTATTTAACACATTACCCTGGGACTATTTTAATAAGATATGTTCATTTATAGATATGATTCATATCTTATTATTTTAATATGTTCATTTTTAATAAGATATGTTAACCTCTCCTTAGTTCATAATATTGAAGCCTTCAGTGTAACTGAGTCTGTCCTATTACCATTTTCTCCTCCACCCTCTTCTAGAAGTATCAAGAGGTTGAGGTTTAAGGGCACAAAAAGAGGTGTTCCTTATAGCAGAGCTGAAGGTGTATATTGGTTCATTTTCTGTTGCTATTACAAAACACTTGAGGCTGTGTATTTTATAAAGAAAAGAGCCAGGCATGGTGGCGCACACTTGTAATCCCAGTACTTGGGAGGCTGAGACAGGAGAATCCGGGTTCACTGCCAGCCTCAGCTACTTAGTAAAGCCCTCCGCAACTTAATGAGACCCTGCTTTAAAATAAAGAATAAAAAATAGGACTGGGGGTGTGGCTCGGAGGTAGAATGCCCCTGGGTTCAATCCCTAGTACTGCAAAAAAAAAAGAGGTTTATTTAGCTCACAGTTCTGAAGACTGAAAGTCCAAGATCCCACAGCACCATCTGTCTGGCCTCTGGTGAGGGCCCTCTTGGTTGCATCACAACATGGCGGATGGCATCATGGTGGGAACTCATACAAGAGGAAAATGTCACATGGTGAGACAGGAAGTCAGAGGGATTCCAGGGCCAGGCTCACTCTTTTTTTTTTTTTTTTTTTTTTTTTGCGGTACGGGGATTGAACCCAGGGGTGTTCTACCTCTGCACTACACCCCCGGGCCTGTTTTTAAACCTTTATTTTGAAACCAGGTCTCATGAAGTTGCGGAGGGCCTCACTAAGTAGAGAGAGAGAGAGAGAGAGAGAGAGCTGAGACTGGCCGCGAACCCCGATCCTCCAGTCTCTGCCTCCCAAAGTACTGGGATTACAAGCAAGCGCCACCATGCCCGGCTCAGGCTCACTCTTTTTATCAACCCATTCTTGTGGAAACTAACTCACTTCAAAAGACCACACTAATCCCTTCCCAGGGCCATGTCCCCAGTGACCTCATTACCTCTCACTAAACCCCCCCTCTTAGAAGTTCCATCACCTCTCAACATTGTCACTCTGGGGACCAAGGTTCCAGCACATGTGTCTTCGCGGGACTCTCAACCATATCCTAACCACAGCGGGGTGCGTAGGAGGAGGAACCCACATGTGCATGGCTCCGGGCATTGTGGGTTCTCTTCATCACTGAGGTGCCTTGCCTCTGCTCCAACTCCTTAGCTTTTGCTCCCCACATCTCCCCATTGCCTGAGATTTCTGAGACTGAGCCCCTCCAGGGACCGCAGCCATGGCCAAATGACTCTCGCCATTTCTCTGTCTCTCCCCAGCATCTTGGGAGAAACCACCCTGGTAGGTAAAGCCTTCCACCCATCTTTTCAGGATGCTAAGGGCGTGGTGGTGCACGCCTGTAATCCCAGTACTTGGGAGGCTGAGACAGGAGGATGGCAGGTTCGAGGACAGCCTCAGCAACTTAGTGAGACTTTTATCAACCTGGAGAGACCCTGTTTCCAAATAAGAAATAAAATCAGGCTGAGAATGTAGCTCGAAGGTAGAATGCCTCTGGGTTCAATCCCCAGTACCAATTAATTAATTAACTAATTAATTAGTAAATAAATATGAATTTTATCTCTCAAATAGACAAAATCCATCAAGGACTCCTTTGCAGAGGGATTGGCTCAAATAATACTTTTTTTTTGCACTACTGGGGATTGAACCCAGGGGCATTCTACCTCCAAGCTACACCCCCAGCCCTATTTTTTATCCTTTATTTTGAAACCGGATCTCACTAAGTTGTGGAGGGCCTCACTAAGTAGCTGAGGCTGGCCTCGAACCCAGATCCTCTGGCCTCAGCCTCCCAAGTATTGGGATTACAAATGTGCGCCACCACACCCAGCTAAAAAATACTATTTTTAGTGCAAAGGGAAAGAGTGAAAAGGCAAGAGTGATTATTCGGTGTGTATATGTTTTTGTACAGAGGCTTGGAGGCCATTCTAAAGGACATTTTGCTGTTGTTGTTTTGTTGTTTGGAGTAGTGGTAGTTTCATTAAATAAGTGCGTAGCGCCAGGCACAGTGGCGCACACCTGTAATTCTAGTACTTGGGAGGCTGAGACAGTATGATTACAGCTCCCAGGCCAGCCTCAGCAACTTAGCGAGATCCTCAGCAACTTAGTGAGATCCTGTTTCGAAATACAAAGGGCTGGGGGTAGAGCTTGGAAGTAGAATGACTCTGGGTTCAACCCCAGTACCAAAAAAAAAAAAAAAAAGTGTGTAGCATCAGGAGGTGTTACTTGGAAAGGCCGCACTAGTGTGGATCTGTAAGTTCTTATGTGATAATTAACAATTGCTGCATGTTCTTGTTGTGATGACAATGCTCATGTCCCCTGCTCCTAGAATCCCCTTTCTATTGCTTCCTTGCATCAAATCCTATCCATCCTTCAAGGTCTATTTAAAACGGACTTCTTTCATCCGGGCATGATGCTATACACCTGTAATCCCAGTACTTGGGAGACTGAGACAGGAGGATCACAGGTTTGAGGACAGCCTCAGCCACTTAGCAAGACCCTGTTTCAAAATAAACAAATAAAAAGGGCTGCAGGTATAGCTCAGAGGTAGAATGCCCCTGGGTTCAATACCTGGTACCAAAAAATAAAATAAAGAAAACAGATTTCTTTGGAGAAGCCTCTCTGAGCTCACACATCACCACACTGTGCCCCAAGCTGAAAGTTAAGCTTTCTCTCCTCAAAAGCTACATACTGGCCGGTGTGGTGGCACACGCTTGTAATCCCAGTACTTGGGAGGCTGAGACAGGAGGATCCAGGTTCGCGGCCAGCCTCAGCTACTTAGTGAGGCCCTCTGCAACTAAGTGAGACCCTGTTTCAAAATAAAAAATAAAAATAATAGGGCTGGGGGTGTAGCTCTGAGGGAGAATGCCCCTGGGTTCAATCCCCAGTGCCACATACACAAAAAAAAACTCCTTAGTATTTCTTAAAATCTGTACTACTTGTATGATGCTTAAACTTTCTACCTTATAATCCAGTAATTGATTCAGCTCAGCAACTATTCCTGAGGCAGCTGCCACATCTCAGGCCCCAGCCCCACCACCGGCGACATTAAGATGAATTTTGGGAGGCTCCTCAAAGCTCAGGCTCAAAGATCAGCAAGCCTTAACTCACAAATAATTACGATATGATGTGACGGGTCTTAAGAGTCTCCTGATGGGTCCTTGTGTAGAGAAATGGGGAATTTCCTCTTAGGAGAACCCCCATAAAACCTACAAAAAGAAGAAACATTTGAGCCAAGCCTTGGAGATATGCAAGAGTTTTCCAGATATTTGTTGTAAAAGTGTTTTCCCAACCAAGGCACAGTTAGCAAAGACACAAAGACCGAAAGCCAAGTACCAGTCACGTCGGGGACCTCAAAAGCGTCTCCTCTCTCCTCTGGGCCTGTGAGCTCCTTGGAAACTGGGTCCTTTTCCAGTTCAGCCTGGGCTGTGCAGCAGTGACCGCCCCGGGGCCTTAGAGGTAGATGATGCCCACACACATTCACTTAATGGAACACACCCGTTCATGATGGGATTTCTTCCCGGTGAAATTGACAGCACTATTCCATTAACTGTGGATTATGTCCATTGTTCAAGAGCCACGTTAAAAAAAAAATCTGCCTTTACTTTTATCCAGTGATGGTAATAGGAGGGGACAATACATTTATTGCTGGTCTAGGACACCTCTTCTGTCCCTTCCCGTGGCCTTCTGGCTGCCTCTCGTCCTTAGATGGTACAAACTAAGGGAATACAAACTGGTATTAGATGAAGCAAAAAAGGTTTTCTTAAGAAAGGAGAGGGGAGCCAGGTGCGGTGGCACACGCCTGTAATCCCAATACTTGGGAGGCTGAGATAGGAGGATAACAAGTTCAAGGCCAGCCTCAGCAATGTAGTGAGATTCTCAGCAACTTAGTGAGACCCTGTTCCAAAATAAAAAATAAAATAGGACTGGGGGGGGGGTAGCTCAGAGGTAAAACACCTCTAGGTTCAATCCCCAGTACCACAAAAAAATAGGGGTGAAGATATCTATTATCTTCTAAAGATTAAAAAAAAACCTTTTATAAAATGGAACCAGGAAGCAAACACCAGTCAGTTTACTGCTTACACCATTGATGCAAATGGACGATCACAGCCCCTTCCCTCGGTCTGAGCGCCAGCTGATCTTTTCCTGTGAATTTTGGAACTGAAATTGAGACCACACTTACTCTGCCCTAGCGTGCCTCAGCAATAAAGCTCAGGAGGTGTGGATGCCTCTCGGTATTTCCCTTTAAAAATGGCTTCCCAAAAGGCATATGCAATATAGAGCCAAATGTAAGTCATCTTTCTGACGGCGATTATTTTGCCTTCGCCTTCATCTCTACTGCTTACCAACCATGGATAATTCCAGAAAGTACAGTCATTTCTTTAGGACTGTAAAAGCCGAAAGAAAAACAAAAGTTTGCATTCGATGGCGTTCCGGCTTGAGCTCTTCCATCCGAATGAAGTCGCTGTCTGGCTAATTCAAGCCACATGTCACTCTTGGTCTTTATATAACTGCTGCCTCTCTCGACTTTGTCTCTTTGATGGGTATACTCTGCTATCTTTAACTCTGGAAAGTTTTCCCATGGAAAATTTAATTTTATCTCTCCTTTTTTTTATGAGAAATTGTATTTTCAAGTTGCCGATGTTGGCAGACCAGCAGAAGAAAAGACAATCTGCCAAACCCCAGTCGCAAAGCAAGGCCAAACTAATAACTAAGGCTACTTATCAGGACAATTTATGCGCGTACTGAATCCGAAGCACTTGCAAAAATTACATTGTGTTCCATAGATGCGTTCTGTGTCCGCTCTGAGAGTTTGGACTGCTTGTTTCAAAAATGTCTACTTTGGGCATGTCGAACAGGAGTCGCCACCTACATTTTTTGAAAGGACACATCTGGATATATCAATTAAGACGACAAGCATAAAAACACTAAGTTACCGATTTACACCAGCTAATATGGACCGTGTTGATCGCTCCCTGGCTGTTTTCCAATGTTCAGCTGTTATTACTTCTCTGAAGTGACTTTGTTTCTTGTTCTATTTTAGTACTAAGGATTGAACCCAGGGGCATTCTACCTCTGAGCTACACACCCAGTCCTTTTTATTTTTTATTTTGAAACACAATCTCCCCAAGTTGCTGAGGGTCTCACTAAGTTGCTGAGGTTGGCCTTGAACCTGCAATCCTCCTGTCTCAGCCTCTCAAGTACTGGGATTTCAGGCATGTGCCACCATGCCCAGCTTCTTGTTCTGTCTTCTTTTCTTTTCTTTTCTTTTCTTTTCTTTTCTTTTCTTTCTTTCTTTCTTTCTTTCTCTCTCTCACTTTCTTTCTTCCTTCATTTTTTATATCTACTACCAAAGCTCTAGTCCTTCCAGGTCATCAAAGGTGCAACATGCAGAGGTCACAGGAGGGTGGGAGGAATGGAGAAGGTTGAAACCATCCGAAATCACCAAGGAAAGCTTAAGATGTGGGTTTTTTTTTTTCCAGTCCCGGGGATTGAACCCAGGGGCGTTCTACCTCCAAGCGACACCCCCAGCCCTATTTTTTATCCTTTTTATTTTGAAACCGGGTCTCACGAAGTTGCGGAGGGCCTCACTAAGCAGCTGAGGCTGGCCACGAACCCCGATCCTACGGATCCTATGGTCTCCGTCTCCCAAGTACTGGGATTACAAGCGTGCGCCACCACGCCCAGCGCTGAGATGTGGGTTTTTAATGACCTTCTCTTTCCTATACTTTCCCTTTTCCATCTTGGGATCAGAGTATTTAGAGCTTTGCCTCCAAAGAAACATCAAAATGGACCCCACATTACCTTCCTAAAAGCAAGACCAGCTTTTTATGTCCACTGCATATAAATACCACTGGTACTTTTATGGAAACCTGAAATTCCAAAAGTGTTCTGTTTCCATAGATGGGGTAGGAAATAGTCCCCAAATTGACTTTCTAAAAATTATTAATAAACATATGCTTAAAATATTATACAGTGCTTCATTGTGGTATTATTAACAATTCTGTTTTCTTGGAAAGGCTCCCAGGGACTTTGTTTTCGTTGGCAAAAGAAGTCTCAAAATTCTAATAAGTGGTAAAAGTAAGAGAATAGAAACTTAAGTCATAAATTCACGTTGGCCCACACGCTGTAGAGGATGATCATCTGTTAGCTTATGTGCAGTCGTCTTTCTTGATTATAGTTGTCTTGCAATGGAAGTGTGACATAAATATGAATGTTAAATTTGCAAGTTCTTATGGAAGTTGACACATTTGGAAGCATATCAATTTTGCTAAGTTATCGATCAAAGTACATCTTGCAGAAAATAGAAGGAAATTAGCTTTGACATAAAAAACATAAACAAACCCTAAATCATGAATTTGTGGCTTTATTTTTGGCTGCTAGGATGACTGTCTTATTTATGTGTACCAAACAGTGGCCTTGAGTTCCGAAACTGAAAGTTCTTTCTTTTAATCACTGATTCCTCTTTTAGTATTTGAGAGGTTTATCGCCCTCATTCATGTTGTCATGTGGCACCAGGTCATCTGGGATTCTTTGGAAAAATGAATCAACAGCATTTTATTAAAACTGTTCAGTTGTAAAACATCATGAGTTCATAGAGCTGTAGCATAAAGATGTAAATGTATTTGTGATTGAAATGGCCTTGTGATTATTGTGTGTGTGTGTGTGTGTGTGTGTGTGTGTGTGTGTGTTGTGTGTGTTACTGGAGATTGAATCAAGGAGCATTCTACCTCTGAGCTACACGTCCAGCCCTTTCTATTTTTTTGTTTTTGAAACAGGGTCTTGCTGTGTTGCTGGGAGTCTTGCTATGTTTCTAAGGCTGTCCTCAAACCCGCGATCCTCTGGTCTCAGCTTCCCAAGTACTGGGATTATAGGCATACACCATCACGCCTGGCTCCTATTTTGCCTTTTATTTTAAAACAGGGTCTCCCTAAATTGCTGAGGGCCTTGCTAATCTACTGAGGCTATCCTTGAACCCGTGATCCTCCTGTCTCAGACTTCCAAGTACTGCATGACAGACATGCACCATCACACCCAGCTCCTATTTTGCTTTATTTAAATTTTGAAACAGAGGGCCTCGCTAATCTGCTGAGGCTGGCCTTGAACCTGTGATCCTCCTGTCTCAGCTTCCCAAGTACTGGGACTACAGGCGTGCACCACCATGCTCAGCTTGGCCTTGTGACTTGAATTTTAAGGGTATAATTGGGCACCTGGCTCTCATCACTACCACCTGGAGGTCAAGAATGGCAGTCAAGTGGACTAACCAGCCAGGATGACTTAGCAATGGACAGAGGGAGAATCTGACCCTGAAGGGACCCGGATGTGTGTGTCCATGTAGGAAGGACGAGGGGGAGGTGGGACTCATAAATGCCACTGCATGTCAGCTGTTTCATTTTTGTGGCTTTATCTACGATCTCCATAAATACTTAAAGACAGGTGCCTCCAAATATTAATATCACTAAGCTAGTGTTACAGAAGAGACATCTTAGCAAAAGCTCTGTTGTAAGCAACATAATCCACCTGTTCTAAGAAGCTATCACGTGAGATTTTTATCTTCATGCTCTCAGCTTTGTAAAAATTGATTTAAAAAAATACCAACCAAGATATTGGTGGCCTGAGCTATTCTTAAACTTAGAGATTTTATTTGGTTTTTTTATTTGTTTGTTTTCTTGTGTCTTTGTTTTCTTTGTCTTTGGGAAAAGAATCAACAAATGAATCAACAAAATGAATCAACAGCATTTTATTAAAACTGTTCAGTTGTAAAACATCATGAGTTCATAGAGCTGTAGCATAAAGATATGTGTTTGTGATTGAAATGGCCTTGTGATTAGTGTGTGTGTGTGTGTGTGTGTGTGTGTGTGTGTGTGTGTGTGTTATTGGAGATTGAATCAAGGAGCATTCTACCTCTGGGCTACACATCCAGCCCTTTCTATTTTTTTGTTTTTGAAACAGGGTCTTGCTGTGTTGCTGGGAGTCTTGCTATGTT
>PVJS01038221.1:0-19524 GCA_004027185.1 Glis glis
GAGAGAGAGAGAGAGAGAGAGAGCAGAGGCTGGCCGCGAACCCTGATCCTCCGGTCTCCGCCTCCCAAAGTACTGGGATTACAAGCGTGCGCCACCACGCCCGGCTTTATACTTTATTTTTGAAACTGGGTCTCACGAAGTTGCGGAGGGCCTCACAAAGTAGAGAGAGAGAGACAAGGAGAGAGAGAGTGAGAGAGCTGAGGCTGGCCGCGAACCCGGATCCTCCGGTCTCCGCCTCCCAAAGTACTGGGATTACAAGCATGCGCCACCACGCCCGGCTTCTTAAACTCAGGGGCATTCTACTGCTGAGTTACACTCCCAGCCCTATTTTATTTATTTTTTATTTATTTATTTTTTGCGGTACTGGAGATTGAACCCAGGGGCATTCTACCTCCGAGCTACGTCCCCAGCCCTATTTTTTATTCTTTATTTTGAAACAGGGTCTCACTAAGTTGCAGAGGCCTCACTAAGTAGCTGAGGCTGGCCACGAATCTGCGATCCTCCTGTCTCAGCCTCCCAAGTACTGGGATTACAAGCGTGCGCCACTACGCCCGGCTCCCTATTTTATTTTTTAAGACAAGGTCTCACTAAGTTGCGAAGGGCCTTACCAAGTTGCTGAGGCTGACCTCAAACCTGAGCTCCTTCGATCTCAGCATCCCAAGTACTGGGATTACAAGCATGTGCCACCACACACCCGGCGGTACAAATTATTTTGGAAAATAGTTTGGCGCTGTAGATTTTCTTTCCCCACTTAGGAAGCATTCAGGTATTGAAAAAATGTTCTGTACAAAAATATTTATAGCAGTAGTATTTATAGTAGTGAGGAAGAAGTCAAGTGCAGGGAAAGGTTAGATAAACAGTGATAGGTCCACTTGATGAAATATAATGCAGGCATGAAATATGACACATAAAAATCAGGTAATGTGAAAATGTTTATAATAAATAACATTTGAAATTATGTGCAGAAAGATTGTGTATAGCTCATTTAATTTTCTAGAGTTAGGTACAGTTTTAAAAATAATCTGTGGGCCACCTGCACTGTTACCTAGAGGGGTGCTTGTTAAATTTGTAGATCCCTTTATCATTTTCGGAGATGAGACCTTGAGAACATTTTTAATACTCTCCCTAAGTAATACTTATATTGGCTAAATTTGAGAAACACTGATCTGAAATATTACTAGGTACCCTTTTGAAAAAGTACTGAGATTGCTAGGATAGTATGTAGAGGGAAAATGTGTATTTCATATTTTTATTGAAACTTTTTTTTTTTTGGTACCAGGGATTGAACCCAGGGGCATTCTACCTCCGAGCTACACACCTGGCCCTATTTTTTATCCTTTTATTTTGTTTATTTATTTATTTATTTATTTTTTGCAGTACCGGGGATTGAACCCAGGGGCGTTCTACCTCCGAGCTACACCCTTGGCCCTATTTTTTATACTTTAATTTGAAACCAGGTCTCACGAAGTTGCGGGGGGCCTCACTAAGTAGCTGAGGCTGGCCCTCACTAAGTAGCTGAGGCTGGCCGTGAACCCGGATCCTTTGGTCTCCGCCTCCCAAGTACTGGGATTGCAAGCGTGGGCCACCATGCCCGGCTACTGAAATGTTTAATCAGTCCTTTCCCATTAGTAGAAAATAAGTTTTAGAGTCCTTGAAATGTACCACAGTGCAATTTAATTTCTCATTTTCTATTTTTAGTGTATTGTATTTTTATGGTATTCATCCTTCCTCAGGTTCCAGTCATTGTTCTATTCTGAAATATTCTGAAATTGATACCTAGACTGATTTGGGAGGGGGACTGTACTGATACTGTTTTTGAGATACCAGGGATTGAACCCAGGGGCGTTCTACCTCCACGCTACATCCCCGGCCCTATTTTTTATACTTTATTTTGAAACCAGGTCTCACGAAGTTGCGGAGGGCCTCACTAGGTAGAGAGAGAGAGAGAGAGAGAGTGAGATGAGACTGGCCACGAACCCGGATCCTCTGGTCTCCGCCTCCCAAAGTATTGGGATTACAAGCATGCACCACCACGCCCGGCTGTACTGATTTAAAAATTTTTTTTTTGTGTGTGTGGTACTGGGGATTGACCATTCTACCTCTGAGCTACACCTAGCCCTTTTTATTTTTTGTTTTGGAACAGGGTCTCACTAGGTTGTTGAGAGTCTCACTAGGTTGTCAAGGCTGTCCTCAAACCTGTGATCCTCCTGTCTCAGCCTGGCTATACCTACATTGATTTTTTTTTTTTTTTTTTGCGGTACCGGGGATTGAACCCAGGGGTGTTCTACCTCCGAGCTACATCCCCAGCCCTATTTTTTATACTTTATTTTGAAACCGGGTCTCATGAAGTTGCCGAGGGCCTCACTAAGTAGAGAGAGAGAGAAAAAGAGACAGGGAGAGAGAGGGAGCTGAGACTGGCTGCGAACCTGGATCCTCTGATCTCCGCCTCCCAAAGTACTGGGATTACAAGCGTGCGCCACCACGCTCGGCTCTTACATTGATTTTTTATGCTTAGGTATTGGCTGGCTGTGAAACATAGATGCTGTAGTTACCTAATATTTTGGGACAAACACCTTATAGGAATTCAAATTTTGGAATAATATCCTTTTTTTGGTGATACTGGGGATTGAACCCAGGGCATTCTACCTCTGACCTACACCCCTAGCCCTTTTTTTATTTCGTTTGGAAACAGAGTCTTGCTAGGTTGATGAGAGTCTCACTACTTCTTGAGACTGTCCTAGAACCTATGATCCTCCTGTCTCAGCCTTCCAAGTACTAGGATTACAGGTGTGCACCACCACACCCTGCCCCCCTTTTTTATTTCTTCTTTTTCTTCTTTTTTTTTTTGCGGTACTAGGGATTGAACCCAGGGGCGTTTTACCTCCGAACTATAAAAAATAAAGTATATTTTTTATACTTTATTTTGAAACCAGGTCCCACGAAGTTGCGGAGGGCCTCACTAAGTAGCTATGGCTGGCGGCGAACCCGGATCCTCTGGTCTCTGCCTCCCAAATACTGGGATTAAAAGCGTGCGCCACCACGCCCGGCCCTATTTCTTATTTTTAAACAGGGACTTGCCAGGTTGTTGAGAGTCTCACTGAGTTACCCAGGTTGTCCTTAAACTTGCATTCCTCCTGTCTCAGCCTCCCAAGTACTGAGATTACAAACCTGCGCCACCACGCCCAGCTGGAATATCTTTTGAGGCAGGCACATTTATTACTATCTTCTGTATCAGTCAGCTTTTGCCATAATGATTTTTTTTTCTTTTGTGGTACTGGGAATTGAGCCCAGGGGCATTCTACTTCTGAGCTACACCCCCCAGCCATTTCTATTTTTTGTTTTTAAATAGGGGCTCACTAGGTTGCTGAGAGTCTCGCTTACATGGCTGAGGCTGGCCTTGAACCTGCAATCTTCCTGTCTTAGCCTCCCAAGTACTGGGACTAGAGGCATGCACCACCACACCTGGCCCATAATGCTTTAAATAAAGAATTCTAAAACTTGGGGGCTAAAAAAAATCACTAACTTATTCATGATTCTGAGGGGCAGCTGGGAAGTGACTTATGGGATTGGCTTCAAGTTATAGTTTGCTTCCATTTTTTTCTACAGATTTCTCATCTCTTTTGGATTCATTTTTTTTCCCCTGTATTTCTTCAACCAGACTATCTTTAGACTTAACTCTCTCCATTCATGCTATTAACAGTTATCTTTCTTTTTTTTCTTTTTTTTTGGCGGTACTGGGATTGAACGCAGGGGTATTCTACTTTCGAGCTACACCCCCAGCCCTATTTTTTATTTTTTTTTATTTGAAACAGGGTCTCACTAAGTTGCGGAGGGCCTCACTAAGTAGCTGAGGCTGGCCGCGAACCCAGATCCTCTGGTCTCAGCCTCCCAAGTACTGGGATTACAAGCGTGCGCCACCACACCTGGCTAACAGTTATCTTTCTAATATGTCATATGATTCCCCTAAATCATTTTTTTTTGTGGTGCTGGGGATTGAACCCAGTAGCATTCTCTCTCTGAGCTACATCCCCAGCCCTGTTTTGTTTTGTTTTGTTTTGAAACAGTCTCACGATGTTACTGAGGGCCTTACTAAGTTGCTGAGACTGGCCTTCAACCTGCAATTACAAGCATGTGCCACCACGCCTGGCTCCCCTGACCCTGAATCTTTTAATGATTTCTTTTTGCCTGTAAGATGAAGTGTAAATACTGTAGCAGGTGGACAAGACCTTTGTGATTATTACTCTATTTTTCTCCCTTTTCATCCTACTTAGTTTCCCAACTGTAACTATAGATGGCCTTTTTCTTGTTTTAATGCCTGCCTTAGAAAAGTCCTCTTTTTTTTTTTTCCAATACCCGGGATTGAACCCAGGGGTGTACCCCCGGCCCTATTTTTTATCCTTTACTTTGAAACCGGGTCTCGCCGCGAACCTGGATCCTCTGGTCTCCGCCTCCTAAGTACTGGGATTACAAGCGTGCGCCACCACGCCTGGCTAGAAAAGTCGTCTTTAACTTCCTATTTTGCAGCCCAGAAGCTCTTCACACTTAATTACTACACTTCAGATAATTTTCAGGATTTACCTCTTTTATAAAGCATCACTTAACTTCTACTCATAGGCAGAACTGTGCACTGGTCCATCTAATTTCTCTGGTTATCTTTTGCTGTAGAACAAGTCACTTAAACACCTAATGACTTAACCGCTTTATTATCTTTTCCCGTTGTGTGGGTTGACTGGAATCACCTGGGATTTGTGTCCGGCTTCTCTTTCTGGTCTCTCCTGTGGTTGTAACAGGTAGCAGCTGGGGTGGGAGTTTTCTAGAGGTATGACTCAGATTCTGGGATGGCCAAGCCTTTTCCCTTTTCCATGTGAAGTCTCAGATCCTCTCATGTGCCTTCTTCGGCAGGTCTCTTCAGGAGAGTAGCTTGATGTCTTGGCTGGTAGGTCCCACGAGCACAAAAGCAAGAGCTGCCAGGTATCCTTAAGGTGTAGACGCCAAACTGGCAGTGTCCCTCTGCCACATTCGATTGATTAAAGGGAACTAGACTGGGCAAGCCCAGATTAATTATAGGCAGATCTATATAAGAGCTAAACACTAGAAGGGATGATTTATTGGGGGGGCCTTAAGAGATTAGATATTATATATTAATGTCTATAGATACTTTCTGTTATCATTATGACATTACTTTTGAATCATTTCATTATCGAGCTATAAGCTTTTTATAGTCAAAGCTATTTTACCCATATTTGGATCTCTGACCTATCACAATGGCCTGATAATATATGGTTTCTCAATAAATGTTTTTGAGTAAAATAAATGGATCAGTTGTGATATAAAGTTGCTTATACATGATCTTGTGACTTTTTTCCTAATATGGAATCATTTTCACCTTAGCCTTTAAAGTTTTTAAAATTATATTAAATGTAACCTGAGTTTTATCTTTTTGGAAAACTGTCTTTGGGAAGAAAACAGGAATCATTTGACCTGTAGTTATTTCTCTATGCTCTTGTCCTTAGAGGGTATATATGAGCTTAAGTGGCTACTTTAAAATGCAAAATATTGTGGAAGTGAAAGTTTTAACTATGTTTTGTAAATCTTGGCTTATTTTATGTTATAGAAATTCTGATGATTAATAGAATAGAGAAAAATGTATAAGTTAAATATGAACCAAGATGATTCTTGAATTTTTTTTGGGGGGGAGTACTAGGTATTGAACTCAGGGGCATTCTAACTCTGTACCCCCAGCCCTCTTTTATTTTTATTTTTGTGGTTCTGGTGGTTAAACCCAGGGGCATTCTACCTCTGAGCTGCACTCCCAGCCCTATTTTATTTATTTTTTTATTTTTAAACAGGGTCTCACTAGGTTCTCAAGGCTGTCCTCAAACCTCAGATCCTCCTCTCCTCTCTCAGCTTCCTAAGTACTGGGATTACAGGTGTGTACCATGCCCAGCTAATTCTTAGATTTTTTTATTTTTTGGTGGTACGGGGGTGGGGTTGAACCCAGGGGCATTCTGCTTCAGAGCTGTATTTTTTTTTTTGAAAGTTCTCACTAATTGTGAAGAGCCTTGCTAAGTTGCTGAGGTTGGCCTCAAACCTGTGATTTTCCTGTCTCAGCCTCCCAAGTACTAAGATTATAAGTGTGTGCTACAACACTTCGCTTGATTCTTGGATTTTTTTAATTTTAATTTTTTTTTTTTTTGCGGTACCGGGGATTGAACCGAGGGGCATTCTACCTCCGAGCTACACCCCCAGCCCTATTTTTTATCCTTTATTTTGAAACCGGGTCTCACGAAGTTGCGGAGGGCCTCACTAAGTAGCTGAGGCTGGCTGCGAACCCGGATCCTCCGGTCTCAGCCTCCCAAGTACTGGGATTACAAGCATGCGCCACCACGCCTGGCTTTGATTCTTGGATTTTTAAGTAGCTTTTTTCCTTTTCTTTTTCTTTTTTCCTTTGTGGTACTGGGGATTGAACCCAGGGACATTTTACCTCTGAGCTCTACCCCCAGCCCTATTTTATTTTATTTTGAAACAGAGTCTCACTAAGTTGCTGAGGGCCTCGCTAAAATGGTGAGGCTAGCTAGCCATGAACCTGCAATCCTTTCTCAGCCAATAATAGGCATCTGACTAGCTTTTTTTTTTTTTTGTGGTACCGGGGATTGAACCCAGGGGCGTTCTACCTCCGCACTACACCCCCGGCCCTATTTTTTATACTTTATTTTGAAACTGGGTCTCATGAAGTTGTGAAGGGCCTCACTAAGTAGAGAGAGAGAGCTTAGGCTGGCCGCAAACCCAGATCCTCCAGTCTCTGCCTCCCAAAGTACTGGGATTATAAGCGTGCGCCACCACTCCTGGTGCCTATTTTTTTCTTATTAGAAATGAAAATATTTTCCCTGTTTTTTTTTTTTTTGCGGTACCGGGGATTGAACCCAGGGGCATTCTACCCCTGAGCTACACCCCTGGCCCTATTTTTTATACTTTATTTTGAAACGGGTCTCATGAAGTTGCGGAGGGCCTCACTAAGTAACTGAGGCTGGCCTCGAACCCGGATCCTCTGGTCTCCGCCTCCCAAGTACTAGGATTACAAGCGTGCGCCACCACGCCTGGCTAATATTTTCCCTGTTGATATTACATAGAAAGTTATACTGAATTGTCTAGTCAGTTAACTTGTATTTGTTACAACTTTTAATGTGCTCACTCTGTGCCTGTTTTAGGAAAAAAATACATACCATGGGAGGCTGAGACAGGAGGATCACATGGCCAGCCTCAGCAACTTGGTGAGGCCTTCCACAATTTAGTGAGACCCTGTTTCAAAATAAAAGATACAATAGGGCTGGGGGTACAGCTCAGAGGTAGAATACCCCTGGGTTGAATCCCTAGTACCACACACACAAAAAGAATATATATATATATATATATATATATATATATGTGAAATAAGAGTTCCCTTTTTGGATTTCTTGCATTACTCAAAAAAATTTAAAATATTAAGAAACAAAGGTAAGAACTTAAAATGGGGCCAAGAGTGAGGCTAATACAAACATTTATGCTACAGGTAGCAACACCCTTCATTTTAATTGTCTTGGCAGTAAATACAGAAGAAAACATGGTTAGTTATAATTCATAGCATTTGTAAGATTGAAAACAAATTCCAGTACCTTCCCTCCACCCCAAAATGATACAGATTTAGTTATTTATTTTGTGTGGGTAGGACACTGGGGATTGAACCCAGGGGCATTCTACTTCCGAGCTACACTCCCAGCCCTATTTTATATTTATTTTGAAACTGTCTCGCTAGGTTGATGAGAGTCTCACTATTTGCTGAGATTGAACCTGCAATTCTCCTCTCTCAGCCTCCCAAGTACTGGAATTACAGGTGTGCACCACTATGCCCCGTTCAGCTTAAAACTTTGTGTGTGTGGTGGGTGGGGGGAATATTGGGGATTGAACCCTGGGGGCATGTTACCTCTGAGTTACACTCCCAGTCCTATTTTTTATTTTGAAACAGGGTCTCACTAAGGTGCTCTGGGCCTTGCTAAATTGCTGAGGTTGGCCACAAACCTGTGATTCTCATGTCTCAGCCTCCCAAGTACTGGGATTACAAACGTGTACCACGACACAGCTTTAAAACTTAAAAATATCATGGAGGCTTGAGAATATTTTTGTATTTATAAAACTAAGATAGTGCTGCAGAAAAAAAGGAATGATCAAGAAAAAAGCAAGAATTCTTAGAAATTTAAACATGCGATTACTAGGGAGGAAAATAGGAATGCTAGAAGAAAAGGGCCAAAAAAAACCGAAAAAAGAATACTTCCAAAATGTAGAGGAAAGTAGCTGACATTTACTGAGGCTTATTTTTTTGTGTGTGTGTGTGGTACCGGGGATTGAACCCAGGGACATTCTACCTCCGCGCTACACTCCTGGCGTGGGAGAGAGAGAGAGAGAGACAGACAGACAGAGACAGACAGACAGACAGACACAGAGACAGCGCGCTGAGGCTGGGATTACAAGCGTGCGCTACCATGCCTGGCTGAGGCTTATTTTTTTATCAGGCACTATTCAAAATGCTTTATGTTAATTATGTTAATTCTTCACCACACCATTAGGAAGTAGTTATGTGTGCCTCTCTAGAGAGGCACACTAGTGATAATAATTTGCTTAAAGTCACATATCTATCACGTGATAGAACAGGTTCACACCCAGTTTCTTTGCCCCCAGGGTTTTTTTTAATGTATATTTGATCCACACTTGTTTGTATCTGTGCTCAGAATCCATGAATATAGAGGGCCATCTGGATTATTAAATTGTTTTTTTTCCTCAACAGCCCCAGTACTCTCTGGTCATTATGCTAACTGAGGAATTACAATGAAAGATTTAAAAGTGACCAGAATAAGAAGCTATCAGGAAATAAACGAGTGCTTTAACATTTAGAGATGTGACCTTAGCTAACTCTTGATTGACTTACCTGAACATCCTTTGATGAGGGAGAGAGAAAGGAACTACTGTTACTCTAAGCAGCTGTGGGTTGCTAAAAAGAACTCTGAAGACTTGGCTTAGGGACCTGTGTTAGCTTCATGGTCTTCACTTAACCTCAATTTCCTCTGTAAAATGGAGACACTTCCTACTTGTCAGGATAGAGTAAGAATAAAACAAGATGGTGTATGTACAGATGTCCTGTAGGCTGTAAAATCTGAAACAAGTTTGTTTTTCAGTTTGCTCCTTTTCTTTTATAATATTTCTCAAAGGTTAAGCTCTGATGGATTGCTTGTCTTAAACAGTGCTCATCATCTCTGCAAATTTCCCAATTACTTTCCAGATTTCTGTATTCAGATGAAGTTCAGATTGGCCCAGAAACAGTTATGACCACTCTTTACACTGCTAAGAAATACGCAGTCCCAGCCTTGGAAGCACATTGTGTGGAATTTCTCACCAAACATCTGAGGGCGGATAATGCCTTTATGTTACTTACTCAGGTGAGTAAACATAGCTAAAGTGCTTATTATCGTAACATAGAAATTGAGTATAAGAAATTGAGTATAAAGTATATGTGGTTATTTTTATAATGTCAAGGAAGTATATCAGATTCATAAGGTTTTAGAGTAGAAATGCAATTTTTTTTTATGGTACTGGGAATTGAACTTGGGCATTCTACCTCCGAGCTTACACCCCGAGCCCCCTCCCTCATATTTTGTTTTGAAACTGCGTCTCTAGGTTGCTGAGAGCCTCACTACATTGCGGAGACTGTCCTCAAATCTTCTTTTTTTTTTTCCTTATTTGCTACTGGGGATTGAACCCAGGAGCATTCTATCTCTGAGCTACACCCCCAACCCTATTTTATTTTTTATTTTGAAAAAGGGTTTTGCTAAGTTGCTGGCCTGGAGCCTTCGATCCTCCTCTCTCAGCCTCCCAAGTACTGGGATTACAAGTGTGAGCCACCATGCCTGGCTCCTAGAAATGCAGATTAATACAATACTGAATCATATAGGTAAAGAAGATGAAACCTTCTGTAAGTGGGGTGTTGTGACTCAAGGTTAGATGGCTATTTAGGATTGGAGTTGGGATTAAGATCCATTGTTGCTCCTGTTGTGACTGAATATGTTTAGAAATTATCTAGACATCTTTGTTCTCAGTTTTGCTTGATCTGAAATAAAGATTGAATATTTCAATTCCAGAAAAGTTTTAAGACTGTCTTTGTACCTGAATCTGGAAGCTGCTGACCCATTTTTGGAGGAGTTAGAATTTTAGGTTCCTATGAAATACTCTTTTACATTTTAAATTTTCACTAAGTACATTATACAAAAAGGGGCACATTTGTAAGTATACAGTCTGGTTTTTTATAAATGAAAACACCTATGGAACCATTAATGAGTTCTCTTTTTTTTTGCGGTACTGGGGATTGAACCCAGAGGCATTCTACCTCTGAGCTACACCCCCAGCCCTAATTTTTATTCTTTATTTTCTAATTTTTTTTTTGTGGTACTGGGGGTTGAACCCAGGGACGTTCTACCTCCAAGCTATACCCCTGGCCCTAATTTTTATCCTTTACTTTGAAACCAGGTCTCACGAAGTTGTGGAGGGCCTCACTAAGTAGCTGAGGTTGGCCGCGAACCTGGATCCTCCGGTCTCTGCCTCCCAAGTACTGGGATTACAAGCGTGCGCCACCACGCCCAGCTTATTCTTTATTTATTCTTTATTTTGAAGCATTGTCTCACTAAGTTGCGAGGACCTCACTAAGTAGCTGAGGCTGGCCGCGAACCCGGATCCTCTGGTCTCAGCCTCCCAAGTACTAGGATTACAAGCGTGCACCACCATGCCCGGCTCATTAATGAGATCTTAACGTGTGTTATTTAGCATTTTTTAAATGCCTGTAATCTCAGGTTCATACTTTTTTTTTTGTACTGGGGATTGAACCCAGGGGTGCTCTATCTCTGAGCTTTACCCCCAGCCTTTTCTAGGTTTTTTTTTTTTTTCGGTACTGGGGATTGAACCCAGGGGAATTCTACCTCCGAACCACATCCCAGCCCTATTTTTTATTCTTTATTTTGAAACAGGGTCTCACTAAGTAGCTGAGGCTAGCTGCTAACCTGGATCCTCCAGTCTCAGCCTTCCAAGTACTAGAATTACAAGCGTCTACCACCATGCCCGGCTCTCTAGTTTTTTTTGAAACAGGGTCTCGAAAGTTGCTGAGGCTGGCCTTGAACCTGAGATCCTCCTGTCTCAGCCTCCCAAGTACTGGGATTACAGATGTGTACTACCAGGCCTGGCTAGGCTCATACTTTAGATATAAATTATTTCTCTTTTTAAGACAGTGTTGTAATGCTCTTGTATGAGCTGTTTTTAAAGTTTTGAGTTCAAATACAATCCTGCAGGGCGTGGTTGCGATTTTGCACACCTCTAGTCCCAGTACTTGGGAATCTGAGTGAGAGGATCATTTGAGCTCAGAAGTTCCAAACCAGCTTGGGCAATATAGTGAGACCCTGTCTTAAACAAGATGAATTTAATCCTATTGAATTTTAGTACTGGAATTAATCCCTAATGACTCAAAACTCAACTCTTCTCATTTTACAAACAGGAAAACTAAAACCTGGGCTAATTAATTACCTGTCCCAAGTCTCATAACAGGTGAAGCTATTTTATTTTTTACTTTGAAACAGAATCTCACTAAGTTGCCGAGGGCATTGCTAAGTTGCTGAGGCTGGCCTTAAACCTGTGATCCTCCTGTCTCAGCCTCCCAAGTACTGGGATTATTGGCATGCACTACCATGCCCAGCTAGGACTTTCTTATCACCATTTCATCAACCTATAGAGACCCTGTTTCAAAATAAAAATAAAATAGGGCTGGGGATGTAGCTCTGAGGATAGAATGCCTTTGGGTTCAATCCCCAGTGCCACACACACACAAAAGAAATTTAGGTACAGAAAAGTAGAATAACTTAACCAAATCTACATAACTATTAAGCACTATCTCCTTGAATTTTTCTCTTAAATTTGTGATAAAAATGTAATTAAGTTGTCATTGAAAGCCGGGTGTGGTGGTGCACTAATCCTAGTACGTGGGAGGCTGAAACAGGAGGATCGCAGGTTTGTGGCCAGCTTCAGTTACTTAGTGAGGCCCTCCGCAACTTAGTGAGACCCTGTTTCAAAATAAAGAATAAAAATAGGGCTGGGGAATATAGCTCAGAGGTAGAATGCCCCTGGGTTCAATCCCCAGTACCACAACAAAACAAAACAAAAATAAGTCGTCGTTGATTTGTAACATTATTGTTCAAGTGGTTTTAGTGTATGTGGAGAGGATCACTTAACTACTTTAAGTTCAGTTACACAATTCAGAAGCCAGTAAACTAGACTTTAGTAATTAAAGTGCAGATTCTGGTTCAGTATATCTGGAATGGGGCCTAAGAGTCTGCATTTTGACACCAATGTTTCTGGACAATACTTTAGAGTAGCAAGGTTTGTTTAAAAGGTGCCACTGTGAGAAAAGAAACTTTTCAGTGTCTCGTTGGCTTGAGAATCAAATATTATGATAAATTTTTCACTTGTAGGGTCTTGTGGACTTCTTGTTCCTGCCAAGTGAGTAATTTTTTTTTTTTTTGTGGTACTGGGGATTGAACCCAGGGGCGTTCTACCTCTGCACTGTACCCCCGGCCCTATTTTTTTATACTTTATTTTGAAACCGGGTCTCATGAAGTTGCGGAGGGCCTCACTAAGTAGAGAGAGAGAGAGAGAGAGAGAGAGAGAGACCAGGAGAGAGAGAGAGAGAGCTGAGGCTGGCCGCGAACCCAGATCCTCCGGTCTCCGCCTCCCAAAATACTGGGATTACAAGCGTGCGCCACCACGCCCGGCCCAAGTGAGTAATTTGAACCAAGTATGTTCATTTACTTGAGAGGGTCTCTGGAAGCTTTACTCTAAAACAAAGCGCCAGTATACAGTACCAGCATGATCTATATAGAGAAAAACATTGTTTGTGATGTGTCATATCAGAGATAATACCAAAGTAAATTTTAGAAAATTTATTTTACGCCGGGTGTGGTGGTGCACGCTTGTAATCCCAGTACTTTGGGAGGCGGAGACCGGAGGATCCGGGTTCGCAGCCAGCCTCAGCTCTCTCCCTGTCTCTGTCTCTGTCTCTGTCTGTCTCTCTCCTTAGTGAGGCCCTCCGCAACTTCGTGAGACCCGGTTTCCAAAATAAAGTATAAAAAATAGGGCCGGGGGCATAGCGCGGAGGTAGAACGCCCCTGCGTTCAATCCCTGGTACTGCAAAAAAAAAAAAAAAAGAAAGAAAATTTATTTTACTCTTAAATAGCAGCAATAGATTTCATAGGAAACTTGATGTTGCCTGCGTAATCTGTGGAGTGATTGACAGTTGCTTCCCCAAATAAAATAATTTTTACAAAGAATTAATTGTTTTTCCTAGATCAAAAGATGAATTTTTACATGAACATCAACTAAAAATAATAGTTGCGTTTGCCAGTTGAAATATCTGCTGATAGCTGGACGTGGTGGCGCACGCTTGTAATCCTAGTACTTGGGAGGCTGAGACCAGAGGATCTGGGTTCTCGGCCAACCTCAGCTACTAAGTGAGACCTCCACAACTTAGACCCTGTTTCAAAATAAAGAATAAAACATAGGGCTGGGGGTGTAGCTCAGAGGTAGAATGCCCCAGGGTTCAATCTCCGGTACTGCCAAAAAAAAAAAAAAGAAATAGCTGCTGATAATAGACTTTCAATTTATAACAATGCATGAACTATGATCTTAGACTGGATCCTGTACTAGAAGTGAAAACTGTAACAGGTGTCCATTTCTTGGATTAGTTATGACCTTGCTGCTCAGCTAGCAGTTGGCTTTCTTTAGACTCACATGTTCTTCTTAACAGTGTACTGACCACAGAAATGAAGAGCTGGCCCAGGCAGGTCAAAGGAACTCATCTCAAGGAAAATGCAGGCATGAATCGTGGTGGGGTATTTTTGTTTTTCATTTTTCGTTTTGTTTTACCTGCATGACCCTGAAGTGCTAGCTTTAAAATGATTTTTTTCTTTGGGCTTGAGAAGATTTCAGCCTGTTTAATGAATGAACGCATTCCCATTTGCTAGAAAGTCAATAATTTTTTTCTTTTTCCTTCTTCCCATGGCTTGTTCCAGTTATTTGGTTTGGCAAATTGGGGCAAGTACTGAATTTTCGGTTACATTGTTATAAAAACATTGCTGGATCAAGAGACAAAACTGAAATATACTCAGAAGATTGGATAAGCCGGGCGTGGTGGCACACGCTTGTAATCCCAGTACTTGGGAGGCTGAGACTGGAGGATCTGCGTTCGCAGCCATCCTCAGCTACTTAGTGAGGCCCTTGGCAACTTAGTGAGACCCCATTTCAAAATAAAGAACAAAAAATAGGAGGTGTAGCCCAGAGGTAGAATGCCCCTGGGTTCAGTGCCCAGTACCGCAAAAAAAAAAACATTGGATAAAGGTATTAATGTCAAATTTACCAAAGTTATTTACTATGGTTATGTAAGAGAATATCCTTATTCTTAGGAAATATAAGGTTAAAGGGCCATGGAGTATTCAGCTTACACTGAAATGGTTCCAACCCCCCCCAAAGAAAGTAGATATGTACACACATAGACATACATGTGTGTATATGTATGAAGGAAGAGAGAATAAAATATGAGGCAAAATGCTAGATAGAGCGGGCGTGGTGGCTCATGCTGGCAATCCCAGTATTTGGAGGCTGAGACATGAGGATCGCAGGTTTGAACCAACCTCAGCAACATAGTGAGACTCAATAACCTAGCAAGACTGTTTCAACACAAAAGAATAAAGTAGGGCTGGGGTGTAGCTCCAATGTAGAATGCCCCTGGATTCAATCCCCAGTACCAGAAAAAAAAAGCTAGATGTTTAGATAGGTAAGTCTGGACAAAAGATATATGACTGTTTTTAGGGCTATCCTTTCAACTTTTGTTGAATTTAAAATTTTAAGGGAAAATTACATGCAGTAATTTATTAATCTACTAATATAATTTTTATTAGGGCTTAAATTTATAAATTATTTGACAAAGCAAGTTGATGTAAATAGGCTCAGCATATAATCTGAGAGTTTCCAAACATATTCTATAATTTTAAAAAATGTTCTGTGGTGGATCCCTGTAATCCCAGTTCTTTGGAGGCTGAGACAAGAGGACCACAAGTTTGAGGCCAGTTTCAGCAACTTAACGAGATCCTCAGCAACTTAGTGAGACCCTATTCCAAAATAAAAAATGAAAACAAAGGGTTGGGGGTAGAGTGCCCCTGGGTTCAATCCCCAGTACCAAAAAAAAGTTATGATTTAAAAATATTTACATATTATATATATGTAAAATTTTAACTTTAATATAAGCATTTTAAACAAATAGAATATATATAAATTTAACTTTTAATAAAAATATATAATTTGGGCATGTTGGGAATTGAACCCAGGGGTGTTCTACCTCAGAGCTATACCTCTAGCCCTTTTTATTTTTTATTTTAAAACAAGGTCTTGCTAATTTTTACCACACATTGACCTCGAACCTGTGATCTTCTTCAGTCTCCCACCATGCCTGGCTTTACATATATAATTTTAAAAAATTGAATCCAACTTATTTAATGCTCTCTTCTTCCATGAAACACAAGATCACTGTTTAGAGATATTTATTAGTTGTTTAGTATCTAAATTATTGAATCCTTTAAAATGAATTTTACAGCTGGGTGTGGTGGCACATGCCTGTAATCCCAGTACTTGGGAGGCTGAGACAGGAGGAAACACAGGTTTGAGGAAGCCTCAGCAACTTAGCAAGACCCTGTTTGAAAATAAAAAATAAGGCCGGGCGTGGTGGCGCACGCTTGTAATCCCAGTACTTTGGGAGGCAGAGACTGGAGGATCCGGGTTCGTGGCCAACCTAAGCGCGCATGCGCGCGCGCGATCTATATCTCTCTCTCTCTTCTCTCTCCTCTCTCTCTCTCTCTCTCTCTCTCTACCTAGTGAGGCCCTCTGCAACTTCGTGAGACCCAGTTTCAAAAATAAAGCATAAAAAAATAGGGCCGGGGGTGCAGCGTGGAAGTAGAACGCCCCTGCGTTCAATCCCTGGTACCGCAAAAAAAAAATAAATAAATAAAATAAAATAAAATAGGACTGGATGTAGCTCAAAGATAAAATGCCCCTGGGTTCAGTCCCCAGTACAAAAAAAAGTAAAATGAATTTTACTTTAAAGTTAAATAAAGAGCCATCTGACATGCCAAATAATGGGCATCATTTTGTGGCAGTATCCTCAGAAGATTTTTACACCGCCATTCCTGATCACCTATGTGTGTTTTGTGTTTGTACCTTAAGTTCACACAGAGCTGACCCTGGGACTAACTGAAATCTTGGCCATTGGCATGTCTATCACTGTATCTTCTTTGTCAGTGTCTTGGTTTTTTAAAAATCTTATTTGATAGCTGGTCATGGTGGCACATGGTTGGAATCCCAGTACTTGGAAGGCTGAGATAGGAGGATCACAGGTTTGCAGCCAGCCTCAGGAACTTAGGCCCTCCACAACTTAATGAGACCCTGTTTCAAAATAAAATAGGGCTGGGGGTGTAGCTCAGAGGTAGAATGTCCCTGGGTTTAATCTCCAGCACCACACACACACACACACACACATATACACACATATACACACACATACACACACACACACCACACCTCATTTGAATTGACTTCCACTCCCCCTGCTTTTAAACTTCTTTTTTAAGTCACAATGCACACATCAGTAAAGCCCATATTAAAAGCTTTACTTTAGGTTGGAAATCTTCCATTATATATACTCTTTTGCTTATTATATACTCTCTTCTTTTTCTCATCACCAGGTGTGGGATTCTTCCATACTGTTTTGAGCACTCATAAATCCCTTGTCATTGTGTAATACTCCATAGTGTGAATTTATTTAATTTTTCTGTTGTGAAGCCTAGTCTTTGCACGAGACTGCAACGTATCTAGCTAGATAATCTTTTAGTCAGTGATGTTTCTGAACCTCTGTTTCTTCATCTGGTAATGGGGTAATAATGTCTGCCATATCTGGAGGGTTTGTTAAGGAGCAGACCAGATAACGTATAAGAAAATAGGCTGTGTAGTATGAAAATAAAAATAACAGGATTGTTACTGGTAATGTGAGTTTGTTAGCAGGGTATTTGTATTTTTAGCTTTTCATTCTAATTGTAGAACAAAGAGTTTTAGTAATATATAGACATTATATTTTATTTTATTTATTTTAGTGGTACTGGAGATTGAACCCGGGTGCATTCTACCTCTGAGCTACACCTCTAGCCCTCCTATTTCTTTTTTCCTTTTTTATTTTCTTTTATTTTTTGCGGTACCGGGGATAGAACCCAGGGGCATTCTACCTCTGTGCTACACCCCCAGCCCTATTTTTTATGCTTTATTTTGAAACCGGATCTCACGAAGTTGCGGAGGGCCTCACTAGGTAGAGAGAGAGAGCGAGAGCGAGACAGGGGGAGAGAGCGAGAGAGAGAGAGAGCGAGCTGAGGCTGGCCGCGAACCCGGATCCTCCGGTCTCCGCCTCCCAAAGTACTGGGATTACAAGTGTGCGCCACCACGCCCGGCCTCTTTTTTCCTTTTTTTAAAACAGTCTCTCACTAATTGCGGAGGGCCTCACTAAGTTGCTGAGTCTGGCTGCAAACCTGGGATCCTCCTGACTCAGCCTCCCAAGTACTGGGATTACAGGAGTGTGCCACCGTGCCTGGCTTAGACATTGTATTTTAAGTAGGTGTTTTTACATAATTAGCCGTTACAGCTGTTTGTATTATAGCCTGAAGGTGAAATAACTGAAAATAAAGCAATCATCACTTTCTGTGTCTAGGCCCGGTTGTTTGATGAGCCTCAGCTTGCTAGTCTTTGTCTGGACACAATCGACAAGAGCACAATGGACGCCATCAGTGCAGAGGGCTTCACTGACATCGACATAGGCAAGTGACGCTGAACTACGTGCACCTTTCCAGTCAGCCTTGCTGGAGAACCAGGTGTATTTAAATGACTGGTTTTTCCAAATGAATGAATTCTACTTCTTTAAGAGTTTTGCTTTCTTTCATTTTGGCAAAAATATTCCTAAAAGTCTCAGCTACCTCATTGCTGTATAAAAGGTGTCAAATAAATAAAAGTTCTCAACCTATACATGTTATTACACTAGGGCCCTGTAGAAATACAGAGAAGGGTAAGATGCGTTTTGTTAAGAAAACATCTAACTGAAGAATCAAAAAACAAATATGTAAAAATTAAGATTTATGACAATAGAAAAGATGGCATACAGCAAAATGTGACTTTTTCCTTTTCTAAATTAGATATGTAGAAAATAATTATTGTGCAACTCCAGAAATGGAGAGATTACCTCAAATTGAAGTGTGTATAAGTTTGGTGTGGTGGCCCAAGCCTGTAATACCGGTACTTGGGAGACTGAGACAGGAGGATCCCAGGTTCGAGGATAGCATCAGCAACATAGTGAGATGCTCAGCAACCTAGCAAAACCATTTCAAAACAAAAATAAAAAGGGTTGGGTGGTGTAGCTTGGAGGTTGAATGTCCCTGGATTCATTCAGTGTCCCTGGATTCAATCTCTAGTATCCTCCCTCCCCCAAAGAAGTGTATATAGAGTAAAGGTGGTAAAGGACCATGTAATGACAGGCTGTGGATTCGAGTTTTGTCTTGTAGGAAAGTAGAGAGTGCCAATTCAGGCCCATAGCTTTAAATATTATTTTATGATGGTGAACCCAATCTATGTATCTTCAATCCCTGTCTTCTGAGCTCCACATTCATATACCAAACTCTGTAACTTTTAACTTTTGGGGGGGGGTAGGTACTGGGGATTGAACCCAGAGGCATTCTGCCTCTGAGTTACATCCTTAGCCTTTTTTATTTTTATTTTTTTGTTGTTTTTTTGTGTGGTACTGGGGATTGAACTCAGGGGCATTCTAACTCTGAGCTATACCCCCAGCCCTAATTTATTTTTTTCTTTTGAAACTGGGTCTCACTAAGTTACTGAAAGCCTAAGTTTGATGCTGTCCTCAAACCTGGGATAGTCCTGCCTCAGGCTCCCAAGAACTGGGATTACAGGCCTGGGATTACAAGCGTGCGCCACCACGCCCGGCTCCAGAAGTTATTCTTGATTACTCTTTCTTTTGCACCCCACATGCAGTCTTATCAATATATTTTTTTATATACTTTATTTTGAAACCGGGTCTGAGAGTGAGAGACAGACAGACAGAGACAGACAGACAGACAGACAGAGACAGAGAGAGTGCGCTGAGGCTGGCCGCGAACCCGGATCCTCCGGTCTCCACCTCCCAAAGTACTGGGATTACAAGCATGTGCCACCACGCCTGGCTTATCAATATATTTTGAATCTGACCTTTTCTTAATGTACCTGCTGCTACTACCTAGTCTAAACCATTGTTCTCTTGCACCTGAATAACTCTACTGTTCTCCTAGTCTCACCTCTATCCACTCTTTTTTTTTTTTTTTTTTTTTT
>PVJS01038222.1:0-19526 GCA_004027185.1 Glis glis
TTTTTGCGGTACCGGGGATTGAACCCAGGGGCGTTCTACCTCCGTGCTACACCCCTGGCCCTATTTTATTTTTTATTTTGAGATAGGGTCTAAATTGCTAAGGCTGGCCTCGAACCTGTAATCCTCCTGTTTCAAGTACTGGGATTACAGGTGTGTGCCACCATGCCCAGCTGGTAAAGGTGTTTTAAAGGTCATGATGCTGTCCTCTAGCTGATAGTTATTTTCCATGAGATGTAAAGTGTGATTTTTACTTAACAGGATACTCTTTTTTTTTTTTTACGGTACCGGGGATTGAACCCAGGGGCGTTCTACCTCCGTGCTACACCCCTGGCCCTATTTTTTATACTTTATTTTGAAACTGGGTCTCACGAAGTTGTGGAACAGGGTACTCTTAAGTGAATTGGTGTGATTATGGAACACAGGATCTCACTGTTGCAGTGGGAGGTTACAGACAATCAAGGGAAGGTTAGCATCACCCATGTGAACTAAAAACAGCACTGAAAACATCAGCATGAACTCATGCTTTGAGTAATATAAGTACAGGCAGTTACATGCAGAAATATTTAGAAATGTATACACATCTACCTCCTTGCTGTGCTACCTGAGAGACTGGAAGCAATGACATTCCAATAACAAGAAGCATATCAAAACCCAAATCTGGGTTTCTAATACCATTCTTCAGTAAAGGGAACATGGACTCCTTAGAGAAATGGCAGATCATATTCCTGGGAAGGCAATATACAAGATGAGCCTGTAGTATTTTGCATTTCTACATAGTAAGAAAGTGTTTTTTAAACCCACCACAATGAGGTTTTTCAAAGTGATATAGAAGTGTGATGGTTAATCTGCACCGTCAACTCTAGTGGACTGAGAGATGCCTAGAATTGGGAGGCTTCCGGGTGTGTTGATGAGATGATTGTCAAGTAGAAGAGCAGATGGAGGGGGAAAGCCCAGCCCGGAATGTGGGGGTACTGTCCAACAGGCTGGGGAATGGGTACAGTGCAGGGTGGAAGGAGGAGAAGCGTGTGAGGGCAAGCCCATGCTTTCCTGAGCGGGCATTCCTGCTGCTGCTGCTTTCTTCTGAGGATATCGGGCTCCAGCTTCACTCTTGCAATGCAGACTCTCCCACTGGTTGTCAGGGAGTTTCCAGAGCTTCTTACCTTGGACTGGGACTGCGTCATCGCACCCTCAGGTTCTGAGGCTGCAGCTCCTGGAACTGAGCAGTGTTCTCCCCAGCTCTCCAGTGTGCATGTGGTCCCTGGGGGCTACAGCTCCAACTCATGTAAGCCAACTTGATAAATCTGCTTTCATCATATATATATTCTGTGAGTTTTGTTTCTCTAGAGAACCTAATACAAGGAGCCAACTGAAAGAGCTTCTGATGGCCAAAGCTGGTGCAATCTGAGCAGCACAATGAATAAAGTGGCAATTACAAACCAAAGTATAAAATATATGTGTGTGAGACCATGCTGATATAAATTATTGAATAAATAAATAAATAGGGATGAAAAGACAAATCTTTCATACAAAGAATTTTAAATAATTTAGGGAGATAACCTTTAAGGAAGTGGGCATAATGCCACCCTCTTTAAGAGTGGGCTATGCATTGTGACTTTCTTACAAAGAGTATAATATAGAAAAAGAGAAAAAAGAATAACTCCATATTGGATAAATCTGAAGAACATCAAGATTAGCATCAATGGTAGTGAGAGGAAGTCATTTTTCTGTAATTCAGTTTCATCATTTGAAAGTGGGAATAACAACAGTACTTATCTCAAAGGGTTGTTAAAGAGGATGAAGTGTGTTAATATATGTAAAATTCTTAAAACAAGCTTTATCCTGAAACAGTATATATCTTTTCATTGTTGTTATTATGTCACAGTTTTGTATCCAAGGACAATTTTAGAGATTGTTTTCAAGAAGTGAGCTCTTGGCAGAAGCAATCCAAGAAGTTGTATTACAGGGATAATCCAGTATATCAGAAACCCAATCGCATATGCAGTTATGGGAAAATCTAATAGCATTCTCCGTTTCCTGGTATATCAAAGTAATATTCAGACAAATCTGTGTGATGGCAGAGGTAGCATTATTTACCTTGCAATTGCGTATGTCAGGTACTGTTCTAGATGCTTTGTAACCAGTAACTCACCTAACTCTTTTTTAATAAACCTCTCAGGTATGTGATATTATTGTTGTTTGAAGATAGTGTTTTTAGGATTCTCTCACATTTCTACAGGTCTTTCAACAGTTTTTGTTCTAGACTATCTTTTCATGCATGTTAGTATAGAAAATAACCTTGGAAGATAGAGGTAATCTCTTTCCTACAGAAACAGCATAGATTTTTTGCTATCTAAGATAATAAAGATATTGTCTCTGTTTTGGCAAAGATTGTGCAGGTTTTCCAGCAACACTTCAATAAATTATGGAGTCTCTTTAGATTTTTCTCAGCTATGACACAGGCTGCTATACAGCATTTACCTGGACTTATCACAGCATTGCCACTAAGGGGCATGGGGGTCAAGGGGAGCCCATGAGAACAAAAAGCTAATATTACCTGCTGTGCTGTGAGTAATAGAGTCCTTTGTCTCTGACTCAGGAGCTTCATATCTTCTGACAGCACCTAAGAAAACTTAGCACTCTAATTTGTTATCTTGAAAGCAGGACAAAATTTTAGATCTTCATAGTTCTTGACAATTTTCAAGATTAAATCCATTTTGTCACAAAGAAACTGGTTAGGTGACTCATCCTAGGTAACACAGAAATTGGAGGAGTTAGATTTTTAACTCAAGCAGTCTAGTTTCAGAGATTGTACACTTTATCTTTATATACCACTCCATGAAAAGTCTCAAAAGTACATGATATTGACTACTTAGTTGGAAATAAGGTCACAGATTTATTTCTTCTGCTAACCTATAAAATTGCCAACTTTCAGTTAAATCAAAAAATAAAATGAACATTTTTTTTGTTGTCTCAAAGGAAGGTCTACCAATACCATGTTAGTTATTTAAATCCCACTCCCCCTACTTACTAAGCTCCCCCTGACCCCTACGTCCCTGCTAGGAATCCTAGTTAATGCACCAAAAGACAAAAATATGTGATCATTCTTCAGGACAATCTGATTGATTTTGCTGAGTGGGGTGGCTTTCTAGTCGAAGGTTATTTTTTAATGAGCAGTCACATAAGCTGTAACTCTTGCTCATGGGCCTTACTGGCACTGACAAGAACATAGAATAGGCCAGGACATTTGAAGGCACTTATGAAGTCTAGATGGGCACCTGGAGTATGTTCACCCATCTGTGTTCATTTCCTCTAGTCAAGGGCAACTTAGTCTACCTTTTCCATGAAGACGTTTTCTTTGGCATAGAAATAAAATTTAGACTTTGTGGTCCAATGTATTGTAAGGATATGATCGAGTATCATTCTCCTTTTGTTTGGGTTGGAACGTCCAGTTACACCATCTGTTTTACCGGGGCTTTTTTTAAATCCAGATATCATTTTAAATCAGATATCAACTTTTATATTTATTTAAATAATAACATCAAATTACTCACCAACCTATAGTAACAAAGAGTATTATATGTTTTTTCCAGTCCTTACAGCTCAAAAGAAGTAATAAAATACATTTTTTCTTTTCTTTTTTTTTTATTTGGAAACAGGGTCTCGCTAAATTGCTAAGAGCCTCACTAAGTTTGTGAGGCTGACTTCGAACCTGCAATCCTCCTGCTCAGCCTCCCAAGTACTAGGATTACAAGCGTGCACCACCATGCTCGGCATTGGTGGATTATAGTCTCACATCATAATGTAGCATAGTAATAAAATATATTTAAAATTACAAATTTCTTTATGACATAAGAAAGTATTACCAAATGTTTTTATTCTCACCTCATTTCTGTTTTTTCCTAGACCAGAACAGTTTCCTATGTCTATAATTAAATAGGATCCTGACAGTCAATGTCCTAACAGGTCTTTGATGGAAGAATTTGGATATGTTCCTTCAGAACAGTCATATGTTGTGCTGAACAAAATAACCACAGTGTCCAGATTAATCATTGAATGTTTACAGCTATTTAAGAGTCTCAATTTACCTCTTGCCAAATAGCACACCACAGCCCCGCTTAGCAATATCCAGTCAAAAGAAGAAATGACTTTCTTTTATATGAAAACCAGGACTGTGGAAAATTATTGTATCCTACTAATCTTTGTATATCTAGATGTTTATAAACTAAGTGCTCAGTAGAAACATGATTCTCTCTTATTTTAACTTCTTTTTTTTTTAGCGGTACCGGGGATTGAACGCAGGGGCGTTCTACCTCCGCACTACGCCCCCGGCCCTATTTTTTATACTTTATTTTTGAAACCGGGTCTCACAAAGTTGCGGAGGGCCTCACTAAGGAGAGAGAGACAGAGAGACAGAGAGACAGGGAGAGAGCGCTGAGGCTGGCCACGAACCCGGATCCTCCGGTTTCTGCCTCCCAAAGTACTGGGATTACAACCATGTGCCACCACGCCCGGCTCTTATTTTAAGTTCTTAACAAGTTTGGGATGAGAAATGGATCTAGTTGAATCATTTAGTGATATGTTAACTTTTCAATACAATGAAAGCTTTCTGGTGACACAGACATTGAGAAACCATCACCATTTTGAATTACCTCAAATTAACTAGTTTTAAGGAATTCCAGGATACATGTCTTTCAGAAGCAAAACTATAGTTTAATTTGAAAACATTTAATTATTAATTTAATAATTATAAACATTTAATTATTAGATAAAGCCTATATGTTTGGGGAACTAATCTTAAAAATTTTATCTCACACATTTATGTAATGTATAGGATGATAATTTTTGCAAACAAAACTGTACTTTATCATGATTAGATCGAAATAACTATTAAACTGAACACTGCATAGATGTTTAATAATATAACTTTCTGCATAATAAAGGGGTATGGCAGCTTTAAAGCTCTCAATAATTTGTCCATAGTACAATCTGTTAGAAACTAAATCTCAGTTATTTTGCCAATTTCCATATAAATAAATTCTACCATATATTTCTAAAAAGGAAATAACAAAAACCTTTACTTGGGTATCAATAGAAGGACAACCATTGTCATCTTTGAAGATGTTAAAATTTTCAAACAGCTTTTTAAATGCAGGGATAAAAATTTTTGTTAAGGAGAAGGTTCATTAGTTAAATGAACAAGGTGACCTAGTGTCATTAAAAGGCATTAAGGCTAAAGCAGTTGTACATGAACTAATTTTGTACAAGCCATGAAAGATACTAGAGTCTTTCATTTTAAGCGATGTCATCAAAACAAGAATTTAATTGGCTACAGTGTAGTTCAATTGAGCCAATAAAAAGTACCACTGATTATAATCTCCGTAGAACCGTAATGGCACCATTTTTTCTGTATTGGCAGGCAAAATTGCATTTTCTTCATCTCAGGTCACTTACCACCCAAATGAGCAATTGTTAATGGAACCAGATCATTAGTTCCTCCTGTACTGATTTTTGTGTCACCGCATGAGTGCACATTTCAATGGGCAGAGAATATTCTAGCATGGCTTCTTCTTGTATATGAGTAAGAAATTTTGTGAGTTTTGATAAATGGCTCCATTTAGAGCATGAAGAATTACTTAACTGAAAATGCTGACCACTGAGTTGGGAAGGCTAATGACAGAAGCAGAAGGCTGATTCATACCTGTCAAAGTAGTAGGAGAAAATCTAAATTACTCAGGGTAAGGCAAATCAGCATAGTTTTAATGTTAAAACAGTAATAGTATTCACACAACAGAGTTAATAATTATTGAGAACTTACCCTGTTCCAAGAAATATCTTAAATAATTTATGTACATTGATTCGTTTGGTCCTCACGACAATGCCCTAAAGTAAATATTATAATTTCAAATTTGAAGAAGAAGGAACAAAGTCCTAGATGTAATAATACTCTAACCAAAGGTAACAAATGAATAGTAAAAAGCCCAAATCCCATTGGAGTCCTCAAGAGGCTAAATTGCTGTTTGCTAGTAATCCCCAGCAATATTTTTCTCTGTTATTGTGCATGTATGTGTTTTATTTTTTGATGCAATTGTTCAGGGATATAATTCTATTCAATGCTAGTATCTTTTGCTGTACTATAACACAACTTAGAAATAATTAAGTTATAGTGGAAGCTCCATTTTTAAAGAGAATGGCTGAGTAAATTAATAAATGAGTGACCTGTGGTTTTCAAAAAGAAATAAACATTGAATAACGTTATTGAGATCTCAAATAATTCAGACAGAGCCACAGAAATATTCTGTTGTTTTTCCTTTCTCTCATTGCATTAGTCTGTTTTCCATTGCTATGACAGAATATTTGGGGTATATGATGTGCAAAGAAAAGAGGTTTATTTAGCTCACAGTTTGAAAGTTGAAAGTCCAAGATCAGTCAAACTCATTACTTTGGCCTGTGGTGACGATCTCATGGTGGATGGCATCACAGTGGTGGATGCAACTTGAGAGGGAAAGATCGCATATGAGGCAGGAATCCAGAGAGTGGGAAGGGTTCAAAGTGGTTTATATCCCCAGCCCTATTTTATTTTTTATTTGGAAACAGGGTTTCATAAAGTTGCTGAGAGCTTCACTAAGTTGCCAAGGCTGGCTTCGAACCTGTTATCTGCCTGTCTCAGTCTCCCAAATACTGGGATTACAGACATGTGCCACCACACCTGGTGAGAGGGGTCAGTCTTGCTATTTTATTACAATCTCCTCTCAAGAACTAATCAGGGTCCCACAAGAACTACAGAGATTCCTTCCAGGAGCAGTGCCCCAATAACCTAATGAGAGCCCACTAGGCCCCGCCTCTTAAAGGCCCTACCACTTACTTCTTCATATCACTGCACTGAAGACCAAATTTCCAACACATGGACTTCAGGGGACGACTTAACCCATATTCATACCATAGCACTCATTATTGCCTGGGGACCAATGCATTCTTTGGTTATATTAAATATACTGTGAAATGTACTTTATATTTTCATATTTTTCTAAAAATCCCTGGGTAGAATAAGTTCACATGAATTTAATATTTGAAATATATTAAAGGTATCTTTTAGAGAATTACTTTGTAGGGTGAAAATCCTTGATTTAATTTTATCACATTTGTAGAACAAATCTTTATTTTTAGTGAACTACAATTAGGGTTTGTGTGTGTGTGTGTGTGTGTGTGTGTGTGTGTGTGTGTATGTACCACTGAGATACACTGCCAGCCTGTTCTATTTTTTAATTTTGAAACTGAGTCTCACTAAGTTACCAGGCACTAGCCTGGAACCTGCAATCCTCCTCTCTCAGCCTCCTAAGTACTGGGATTAAAGGTTTGGGCCACCTTACCCAGGTATAATCAACTTCTACATATGCATGTATTCCCTTGATTGGAATTGAAATAAGAGAAAAAATTGAGAATCAAAAACAATTAAAGGATAAATTTTAAAATTAGTATATATGAGTGCACACACACACACACACATACTACTTATTAGATTTTGAACCTCAAAGCAGGGGTGGTAAGCAGCTTTAAGCAGATAAGCACACCCATATTTAGAGGCACACTTATGTAGGTACACACATGCACACACAAAATGAGGTGGTTGGATCAATATGTTCTCATGTCTCCTGCTTGACCAATTTACTCTTAGATTCTGTTATAAAGGGAAAACCACCATCCTGGAGGAATATACACTTCTGTGTAGAAAGAGAAAGGAGATGAATGGAACAAATAATATTAAAAATAACTCAACCTTACATATTTTTATGTAATTAGCTCTTTTAGAAATTTATGATGTTCCAAATTAAGAAAATAAAATCTAGGCAAATTGACTTGTTAAAGCACACACGCACTCACATACATATGTACTATACACACAAAAAAATAGAAACATGTTTTAAATACTTCATTAAAATTAAAATATATGCTTAATTTGACAAAATATTCAACATAGTGTTCCCTCAAAGTGCAAATTTTAGTGTTTATTTCATTTAATTAACTTGCCCCAGGCAAATTTATTCTCTCTAGGCACCATCTCTCTCCCTCTGCCTCACTCTCTTATATCTTCCCTATTATTGTACAGAAGAAACTTTTCTGCCCAAGTCCCTGTCTTCATTTTTGATAATGCCCTCTGTTTGCAGCTGCATCCATAGACAAACAAACAGACATCAAACTGTAGTCAGAACAGGCACAAGTGTCCCATGGGCCATGGAAGTGGGTGGCTAGATGTCAGTAGATCAAACCTGTCATCTCACATGAAGGAGTGTAACCAATGAAGTTCAGTAACTCAAGAAAAGTTTACTTAATACAACTAGAGACATGAAAAATAAAAGATAATTCAGTCAGTTACAGAAGGAAGATTCAGGCACAAATAGAATGTGTAATGGAGTAGCAGCTTTCTCAGGAGGAATTGCTAGAGTTCGGGGGATGTCTGCCAGGAAGCACTCTTTGTTGACCTTCGGCAGTAATAACTCAGATGCCCCTGAAGTACATAAGGCCTTTTTCTGCCCTTTGGGAGTATATTGGATGTGGTAGTTATGTAATAGTGTCTATTTCCTCATTGTTATAGAAAATGTTTATTGAATATTTAACATGGATTCAGTAAACTATGTAAATGCAGCCTCTGAGGGTTCTCTCAAGGTAAACTTCAGGGTAATTGAAGAACTAAAATGTGCACACACAAACATAAAATATCCATTTAAGACAATGTGCCATGGAACTTAGTATTGTTGGCATCAGAAATGGACCTCAGAGGTTGTCTACTCCAGTGGGTTTCCTGGTATACTCTCAAAACCTGGAGTTCCATGGAGTTCTTATAGAATTAAGCACTAGTGCTGGACATGGGGGTACATGACTGTAATCCCAGTATTTGGGAGGCTGAGACAGGAGGATTACAGGTTCTAGGCCAGCCTCAGCAACTTAGGGGAGACCCTATTTCAAAACAAACAAACAAACAAACAAACAAACAAACAAAAAACAGGGCTGTGGATGTGGATATAGCTCAATGGTAGAATGTCCCTGGGTTCAATCCCCAGTATCAAAATAATAATAGTAATAAAATAATAACAACAACAATAATAATAATAATAAATAATGCTGACCAGAAGGGAAAGGTCAGTCTCATGTAAATGTCCCCATCATTCCATTTTGCAAAGTTGAGTTGACATTATTATCCCAAGGGCATTAGGGCATTTTTGGGTAATTAGCAGAGCTAAGATAAAATTAAGTGCCAATATGTGGTAAAGGCAGTATGTACTGCTGGTTTCAAAGGGGAGATGCATTTTATTAATACACACATAGCACCAAAGAATCTTCTAATCTCTCTTGGAGGCAAGGTTCTGAATTTCTCAGTTTCTCACAAGCAGGCATGCCATGTTAAGGATCATATGCTGAGAATACTTAATTTTAGAGTATGTAGTAAGGGTGAATTTTCTGTTTTATATTTCTATCATGAGGAACTTAGAAGAGAGTTATTTCAGGACACATCCCCACTTTAGTATTGCCCTAAGTAATATGCCATTAAGAAGGTCAACCTGTTGTACAGAAGTCATATGATTACCTTCAAAAGCAGAAACATATGGCTCATTGATGATCTACTTTCTTCTATTGCTTATCCCCATTAGCAAGCATTATTAGGAATTAGCCTCCTTTCATTTTGCATTATCAAAATTAATTATCTCTAAAACTTTAATAGATTTGGAGTGGATGTATATTGTAGAATGACTAAATAGAATAAAATTTATGTTCTAAAACAACCTTAAATAGTCCAGAAAAAATTATAATATATTAGTTTGATCCTTTTTCTTGAGTTAGTTACATTGTTAAATTCAGCAATCCCCACTCAGGAGTAGTAAAACAAGTTCTTCAACCCTTTGTTTACCCTTAACTTTTAAATACTTGGTTATTTTTTGTAACTATATGTAATTTCTGTATATATGAATTTTTCTATATACATATGTACATATATGTATATGATTTGCTATAGTAATCCATATATAGTATTATATTATACTATACTATATTACTATGGCAATATATATAGAATTAAAGTGACATCTATTTCTCAGTATTTTTATGGGATTTAATTTTTGTGTGTAAAGGACTCAGTACAGTTATAGACACTTAGGAGACATTGAATAAATAATAGCAATTAATATTAAGCACCACATACTGCTCAGGCACTGTGCTTTGTATGGTGAATAAATAAATAAACTAAAATTTTTCTGCATAATAGAAGATTTACTTCAGCATAATGCTTGTGTGAGAAATTTTATGTTAAAATAAAAAGCAATGGTATAATGGGTAAATACTTACTTTTGTGCTTTCCATTATTTTACAAATGATGGTACAGATCAAGTGCTCTGAGGAAATAATAAATGGTTAGGTTATTTTGTTCTGGAAATCTTGAACAGCTCTGGAAATTGTTTTCTGATACAAATTCTCTGTGAGTTCTCCAATTCTTCCTAGAACTTGAATGTAGGAGGTCAGTTGAAAACTGAGAGAGGACTCTCAGAGTCCTTGGGGACTGATACTGAAAAGCATATAATCCTTTTCTTCACATGACTGGACTTTCTTCAATGTGAGGTTGGATATGGACTCTCTTTCCTCCTCATAATTAGCCTTGAAACTTTTCAACCATCAGACATGTGTGCAAGTATAAAAAAAAGTAAAACTAAGACTCACATACCTTTGAATTGCTTTTCATAGACTGCACAAAATTGAATTTAATTTTTCTTTAAGAGCAAGAACTTTCTCCTATTCATAGGTTGGTTTCTATTCTTGACAAATGGGTGTATTTAAGAAATATTTTTGGAATTAAATTCAGTGTTTTTTAAAATAAACAATGACTGAGTGTCTCCATGATAGGTACTATAAAAGGTTCCAAAGGAAAATTTAAAAATGGACACAATTTTTGTGCTTTCAATTAGTGTATAATTGAATATGGAGGCAGTCATATAAATTAACAAATGAATAGAAGCACGATGCAATAATGGAGGGTAAAATATTAAATTAGTCTGAGTTAGGAAGTATATCTGAAAGAAAATTTTAGATACGGTTTACTGAATGAATAGGATCTGTGTAGGTAAAAAGGTGTGTGTGTGTGTGTGTGTGAGAGAGAGAGAGAGAGAGAGAGAGAGAGAGAAAAGAAGAAGAAGAAGAAGAAGAAGAAGAAGAAGAAGAAGAAGAAGAGGAAGAAGAAGGGAAGAAAAAGAACACAGAGGTATGTTGAAGCCAGCTATGCAAAGGGTTGAGTTCATAGCAGAACACAAAGCTTGGAATGGTAGTTTACCACTAGGTTGTAGAAAAGATAGACTATCATTCTTAAAGTTTAGAACTTTTCTGTAGATAATGAGAAATACTGAAGATATTAGGGGATGAGAGAGAGATGACTGTCACTCACTGTTTATCATGATAAGTCAGCAGGCAGTATGAGAGACCAGACAGAAGTAGAACAGGCAAGTCTGTTTTAGTAATCCAGGAAAACGTAATGTTGATAGAAACTACTAGAAACAGGCAGAGAGAATGAGAAGGGGAGAGGCAGAAGAGAGCACTCTTATTGTGGGAAAAACTGTTCTTTTAAATCAATTGTTTTTAAGGGAGAGGTATCTAATATGACCTTGTAATGTTTAGCTTGAACAATCTGAAAGATGATCAGTGAAGAAAAAATAAGGACCAGGTTACGAAACTTTCCCGGAGTAAAATAGTTGGTTAGTGTCAGAACTAGAACTCAAACCCATGCAGTCTTGCACCTTAGTTCACTATGCCATTCAGTTTTTCTTAAGGAAAGAAGGACATTAAACCTGAAGTAGAAAACTAATTGGGTTTTTGAGGTGCTGAGTTTGCAGTATAGTCTAGGCATCAATGTGGGAATGTCCTGCTAACAATTCATGAAAATCGAGTTTCCCATCTAAGAGAGTGATTGCAACGGGGCCCATCAATATGTCGATCTCTGAAAGCAAAGGACAGAAGTAAACCAAAATGAACCATAACTATGAAGCATGTCTTTTTTTTTTACCACCCCCTGAACCTGATATAAAAATGTGAAGAGTTTGTGCTAATCTTTTTGTTCTGGATAACTGATTTACATTTTTATAAATCCAAATATCATTTTTCTTCTGTTTCTTCACTATAGTTAAAATAGCAATGAAATAATAAGATTAAGTCTAGGTAGATACGAGTTTAAAAATCCAATTGAAGAATATCTACTGCTACTGTTTCAGATATGATTGTGTATGAGGATAAAATCCCCTTTAAACTCCAGTTAGCCTTTCTCTTATATAAGTTAGCCTTTCTCCTATATAGAAATCCCAAGTTGAACTCTCACCCATTATATCTCCATCTCCTTGGCATATTGCTAACCAGTGCCATGAAAAGATAGGCACGTCAAGAGAAAGCACATTAGTTAAGCATCAATTGCAACTTAATGGGCCAAGGTATTTGAATGATACTCTACAATGACATTATAAATCTTTTCTTTAGACTGTTGGGGGAATATGCTGCACCTCACTGAAAATCTCTGATGTGACTTTGATATCAATAATCCTTTTGTACAAGAGCCAATTGAATAGATAGATATATTTCAAGAGCAAATAGTCCAGAATGAAGGCAGAAATGCAATAATATAATGGGTCCAATATTGGGGCAAACAGTCTGTTGTGAAAAATATTTGACTGAGAGAGATGGAAAGAGGGTAGGAGGAAGGATGAGAATTAATATGAACACATGAATCACAAATGCTGTGTTATTTTCTGTCTTCTTTACTATATGCTCACATCATTCCATCTTCAATCAAGTGAATAGCAGGTGGCATTTTTATGTGGCTGAGAGAGAAGACTAAATCAGCCAAGCAGGTAATAGCTAGCTGTAAGCCTGGCCAGTCTTATCCAGCAATGGGGAAACTGTGCCCATATAACTGGGTTTAAATATGATGCACACACCCCATTTTTCTTTCAGTTATACTATACTAGGTATCAATGTTAGCAAGTGCTCAGGGACAGGCAGAAGAGATGATTCAGTGAGGAACAGGGAAAGGCTGTAAATTCAGGGGCACAGAAAGAGGCATTAGCATTCTCCTATCACCCGATATAAGTTTAAGATGGCACACTCTTGAAATTTATAAGTAACTCTGAGTACTTAAGAGAAAAATGTCATGGCAACAGAAACTGTGTGACTAAAATTCTTAATGAGATATTAATGATTAGTAGAAAATGTTTCATATATTAAATAATTACTTATATGACACAAAAAGAAAGATAAAAGTAGTCTGAATGTCTGCAGGGGAGGAAAATGCTTGATTGTTTTATAATTCTTTTGCTTTGCCTGCATTCATTCAACACATATTAATTGAGTGCCTATTGCATACAAGGTATCTTAATCCAATTTTTGCTGAATGTCTAATACTGAGTAATTTTAAAGAAAAGAAAGTTGCTTTTCAAAATTCTGAAGGCAGAGCAAGGTGCCACATCTGGTAGGCATTTGGTGAGGGCCTTCTTGAATCTCATGGAAGGAAGTAGGAAGGTAAAGGAGTCCATGTTAAAAAGAAAACAGGAGGGGCTGGCTCACTTTACAACAACCCACTTTGGTGATGACTAACCTTTTCACCTGATTATGATGCTAATACTTGCATGGGGGTGAAGTCTTCTTGGCTAATCACTTCTTAATGCTCCATATCTTAATGCTATTACAATGGCAATGAAATTTCAACCTAAGATTCAGAGGGAACAAATATTCAAGACACAACATTAGATAAAATGCCGGGCACTGGGGATTCAACAAGGACGAACAGATTCATATCTCTACTCTCAGAGTTTACAGTTTAGCGGAGCTTTGGGGGAGGAAAGACCAAGAGTACCCAGAGAGACCTGAAATGAGTCAGATAACTAGTTAAAACATAAACTATGATATGTGTTTTAAAGAAGACAGGTCTGCAGTTTTAACTATTGTGTTGGAGTAGCTTTACTGAAAGGGGATGTTTGAATAAAGACTGAGAAGTGCTGAAGGGATGAGGCATGTGGACATCGAGGAAGAGAGTCCTTTGGATAGAATAGAAAACATATGCAAAGCCTGAAGGCAGGAGCAGGCCTGGTGTACCTAAGGAGCAGCAAGGTCAGTGTAGCTGGAGCAGAGTGAACAGCAAGCAGTAAGAATTGAGATCAGAGAACACGGGCAAAGGGACAAACACTCCTAGGACTTTGTAGACTGCTGTAAGGAATTTATATTTCTTTAGAGTGACACAGAATGTTATATTTCTATGTTGGATATAGACTGTGGAGAACAAAAATAGGAACACATAGATAAGTTAGGAGGTTGTTACATTACTTCTGATGAGAGATAATAGTGGAGGCAGAGACCTGTGATCAAATCCTAGAGGCACTTTGGAATAGGGAGTGTGTGTGTGTGTGTGTGTGTGTGTGTGTGTGTGTGTGCATGTGTGTGTTGCTGGGATTGAACCTGGAACCTTGAATATGCTAAGCAAATTCTCTGTCACTGAGCCGTATTCTCCATCCCTGAACAGGGATGTCGATGTATTGGGTGTGAAATATGAAAGAACAAATTGTTTTTGTTCTTTTTTATGGAATGATGGTGTTTCCATTTACGTAAATGTGGGAAACTATAGTAGAAGGACATCTTGAGAGGGAGATTAAACTATCATTTTGAACATGTTAAGTCTGAGAAGCCTGTTAGTCCCCCAGTTGGAGAGGCCCATGCTATTTTTACTTGTACCCTTCATATACATATATAGCTAACTGACTCATTTTAGGTCTATCTCAATACCCCCTGGATCTATCTATCTATCTCTCTCTCTCTCTCTCTCTCTCTCTCTCTCTCACACACACACACACACACACACACAGATGGATAGATATCAGGAAGGAGTTTGAAATGGATATCATCATTAGTGATATTTCAAACCACAAGATTGGATAAAATAAAAAAGAAGTAGGCATAGAAATAGAAGACAATTTTTCAAATGCCATGTCCTGGAGCATCCTGCTTAAGAGCTGAAGAAGGTGAGAAGAATAGCAAAAGAACCAACCAGCTATGAAAGAGCATAAGATTTAGAAAACTGAGAAAAAAGTTTTGTTTTCTTTTTCTTTTTCAGCCATGTGAAGGAGTAACAAATGGTGTTAAATGATATTAATACATCAAATGAAATGAAATTAGATTTAATCATTGAATTAAGCAAATCAAAAATTATTACCTATTTTGAACAATAGATGTTTCAATGGAGTGGTAGAAGGAAAAGTCTACATTAGATGGGTTTTATAATAGAGAAGCGCAAAATTGGAAGAAAATAAGTATAGATGAATCATTCAAAAGCTTAGTTTTAGAGCAGGGTGTGGTGGCGCATGCTTGTAATCCCAGTACTTGGGAGGCGGAGACCGGAGGATCCGGGTTCGCGGCCAACCTCAGCTACTTAGTGAGCCCCTCCTGCAACTTTATGAGACCCGGTTTCAGTAAAGGATAAAAAACAGGGCCGGGGGTGTAGCGGGGAGGTAGAACGCCCCTGGGATCAATCCCCGGTACCGCAAGAAAAAAAAAAGCTTTGTTTTATGAAGTCATTAAATACAGTTATGTGGAGAAGAAATGGAATCAAAAGAGAGGAGGTTTTTTTAGGAGGGAAGAGAGGAGCTGAAATTATAATGTACCTTGTGATGATGTACTGATCCAGGAGAGAGGGAGAGAGACTGGTTACAGGAGAATGAGGAAAAACTGTACAGGTGGTGACTTTAAATAGGTGACAGCGATGGGATAGAATTCAAAAGTGGAATTGGTGGCCTTACCCGGATCTAGGTCATTTACAATAGCATGAGGGAAGACAGAGTGCTCAGATGTAGGGAACTTGTGGTAGACCTGGTTTAGGAAATGTGTGGAAACAAAATTGAACACAAAATCATCAGCTGAGAGTGACTGCAGAGAGAATGTTTTGGAGATTTAAGGAGACAGATGAGCTGGGCACTGAGAAAAACTTTTTTCTCAGTTTCCTGAATTTTATGCTCTCCTGATTTATTTTCCCACATGACTGTCTCTTTCATAGCTGATTCTTTTGTCTGTTCTCACCTTCTTCAGCTCTTAGTCAGTAAACCTAATACTTAGAGTAAACCTAATACTTAGGAGGTCAAAATAGGAGGATTGCAGGTTTAGGACCAGCCTCAGAAACTTAGTGAGACCCTGTTTAAAAAAAATAAGGCTGGGGTGTAGCTCAGAAGCAAAGTGCCCCTGCGTTCAACCCCTAGTACCAAAATAAATGATAAATAAATAATATTTATTTAGAAGCTAGGAGAGTGGATTAAGGAAATGTAACAACATTATTTGACAGCAAGAGAATAACAGTTTTCAGAATATGATCATGAATTTAAAGTGTGGGTATGGTTTCTGCCAACTAGGCTCAGATGAGGTGGTGCAGTTGTCTTAGTGTAGATAGGTGAATGTGTCCACAATAGGGATTTTGTCAAGCAACTAAAAATAAAAGAAAGCCAGTGGAACTGATGATATATGCAAAGAAGTGATTTTAATGATGAACAATGAAATTAAAGGTGGTTAAGAAGGGAGTGAATAGAGAAGTGGGCTTCACAACACAGTGAAAAGATATCGAGAGTCATAGATAGTGGATTCTAGAAGGGCAGAGCCTGAATATAGGAGATGCTAGCAGATAATGAAGTGCTTGAAATTCAGATTATGGATGAGTTGTAGCCATCTACAATAAAATGTTCAGGCTCAGCATGTGGCCATTACTGCAAGTGGCTAACTGGAGAGTAAAGTCTGTGAATTTAAGAGGAGGACAGGTGTATTAGATGTCTTTTATGTTATAGGAAAATAACCAAAACAAAACCATTCAGCAGATTTATCTAGTAAAGTTTCTTTCTGGTACAGATTGTGTCAACAAAGGGGGAGGAGGGAGTGTGATTCAGGATCCTAAGTTCCATTCAAATATTGGCCTCTGAGTCCCCCTAAAGATCATCTGCATCTGGCCTTGAACTAGGAAAAAGAGAATGGAATATAGTTTGAGAAATTTAAGATGTCAAGCCTGGAGTGGAAAACTACACTGAAAGTCCAATGAATAGGTTGTAGTCATATGGTCCCACCTAAATCCAAGGGCTGGGAAATGTGCTGTTACCTAAAATCCAATGAGCACAACTCTTCTCTATTACACAAAGGCCTCAAGAGACCAGGGTGTTGGAAGGATCCTCAACATGGGTATTATGTGTGTATTAATCATGTTTTTTATTTTCTCTATTTTATGGTGCTATGATATTCTGAGGGCCTCCCAGGGTTATTTACCAAAGAGAGCAAACAACTTTCCTGATAGCATGCTTTTGAAATACAAATAAAAAAATGAATTGAAATCAACCAATCCAGATCCCACACCTATAACCACCACCTGTATCAAAATCTCATACACTAAGACAGTATTTCCCCTGCCCTAAATCATTGGGGGCTGAGTATTGAACACTGGTCACCCAGGGGCTATAAAAATGTGCTAAAAGCCCAGACTGAAATTAATTACTGAAATTATTTAAACTATCCAGTCCTAAACATAGTAAGCCTACCTACCTGAACTTGACCATTCTTTCCCATGAAAACCCCACTAAGAACTCTGAACCTGTGCTTTCCTCTTGCACCCTTGTGGGTGTCTATTTACTAAAGCTAGAGGGGACAGTATGGAGCTCAAAAGACTGCCTTACTCTTACGTCACATAGCACCACAGGTTCCTCGTGAAAATTGCCCACATAGAGATTCATGAATAGTTGCTCATCTAATTGTTTTCCATAGTAAATTCTAGGCTTTGCATATAATAAGTATATCTACTAAATATTCAATGGGGAAAATATTGATGTTTGGATATATCTAGGGGGCAGTCTCAAAGGAGTGGGGTCAAGATCAGCTTTTAGCTCAGAGTACTGAGATGTAGAGAAACTCAGTGTCCTGGTTGATCATTTATGTTCATCCAAGAGGATCCTCTATTAGCAATTTGTTTTCTTTCTATATATATTTATTTATTGGTGCATTGTAATTATACATTTTTATACACATCAGGGCAGACTCATTTTTTTAATGATCACTCCCTAAACAATATAATACAATAACTATTTTTTTCTTTTTTTATTGGTGCATTGTAATTATACATTTAATAGGTGTCAGGTTAGAAGAGTCATACATGCACACATTGCCCATTTAGCCCTCCCTCAAATCCCACCCCGTTCCCTCCCCATTCCCTCCCTTTAGTGCTTTGCACAGTGATTTGAGTTTTATAAGTTTGGATATATGCCTCATGCGCTTTAGTGTGTTACCCTCTACCCCCCTCCCAACTCCCTCAGTTAAGTCATCTTCTTTGTTTATCTAAAGCTTTCACCTTCTTTGTTTGGAGTCCCTTCTAAATCTCCTCCTCTCTAGCTTCCACATATTAAGGCAGACATCTGACTTTTCACTCTTTGTGCCTGACTAATCTCACTTAGCATAATGTTCTCTAATTCTTTCCATTTCCCTACAAATGATGTAATTTTGTTCTTCTTTATGGCTGCATAAAATTCCATTGTGTACATATCCCATAGTTTTGTAATCCATTCATCTGTTGATGGACACCTTGATTGATTCCAAAGTTTGGCGATTGTGAATTGTGCAACTATAAACATAGACACACATGCATTGGTCTGGTAGTTTGGTTTCTGGTCTTTTGGGTAGATGCCTAGAAGTGGTATTGCTGGGTCATATGGTAGGTTCATTCCCATTCTTCTGAGAATCCTCCACACTGTTTTCCAAAGTGGTTGCACTAATTTTCACTCCCACCAGCAGTGTATTAGAGTTCCTGCTTCTCCACATCCTCGTCAGCATTTGTTGTTGTTTGTGTTTTTAATGTTTGCCATTCTTATTGGGGTTAGGTGATATCTCAGGGTAGTTTTGATTTGCATCTCCCTGACTGCTAATGATGTTGAACGTTTTTTCATACATTTATGGGCCATTTGTATTTCTTCTTCTGTGAAGTGTCTATTTAGTTCACTTGCCCATTTTTTGATTGGGTTATTCACTTTTTTAGTGGTGATTTTTTTAAGTTCTCTGTATATTCTAGATATTAGTCCTCTATCAGAGGGGTAGCTGGCAAAAATCTCCCATTCTGTTGGCCCTCTGTTGAGAATCTTGATAGTTTCCTTTGCTGCACAAAAGCTCTTCAGTTTAATGCAATCCCATGTATTGATCCTCATTTTCATTTCCTGTGCCTTTGGGGTCTTATTCAGGAAGTCTTTACCTGTGTCTATGTGTTGAAGTGTTGGACCTATGCCCTCTTCAAGTAGCTGCAAGGTCTCTAGTCTGATTTCTAGATCTTTGATCCATCTTGAGTTGGTTCTTGTGCAAGGTGAGAAGGTGGGGTTTATTTCCATTTTTCTGCATATGGTTAGCCAGTTTTGCCAGCACCATTTGTTGAAGAGGCTATCTTTTTTCCAATGGATGTTTTTAGCCCCTTTGTCAAATATCAATTGGCTGTAGGTATGTGGCTTTGTTTCAAT
>PVJS01038223.1:0-19523 GCA_004027185.1 Glis glis
ACTTCGTGAGACCCGGTTTCAAAATAAAGTATAAAAAAAAATAGGGCCGGGGGCGTAGCGCGGAGGTAGAACACCCCTGCGTTCAATCCCCGGTACCACACACAAAAAAAAGTCTTTCCCACTAGGACAGAGTATATATATATAAGAGGTGCCAAACACCCTCCTTGAGGACATTATTCACTGATTTGGATTGCATAGGTTCCTACAGAGTAATGACCAAACTACATTTATGTCAAGTCACCATAGCAGGTGGCAAAAACCTGGGAATTAAATGCGTCCTGCTTTCTTCTTGGAGACCTCAGCTTCTGGTAAGGTTGGAAGAGCCAACCAGACTTTGAAATGTCCTTAGGCAAGCTCCATCAAGGAACTTCACAACCCTGACTGGAGCTTCTCCCTATAGCACTTCTCAGACTCTGAGTTGCTCCAAAGCCTTGTCTCCAGCTTAACCCTTTCAAAATATTCTATGACAAGCCATTCTTTACTGACCTGATGCTTGATACAGAAAGACCTGGCCTAACCAATATGTAACTTCTCCATGAAAATTCCAACAGGCAATACATGTTTATAGACAAGTAGTAGGAGATAAAACAAGCTGAGTAACATCTCTCTATGGGGGCCAAGTCCTCATTAAGACTCAAGAAGGATGGATCCCCAGGATCCTAATTAATCTCCTCTTGAGAGGCCCCTTTACTGTTCTCTCTACTTCCACAGCCCAGGATCGCTAGCTGGATCCATCATACACAAGTTAAGTCCTGCCCCCAGAAGAAAAATCTTGAATTTCAAGATCAAGCCAAACCTGCATGGAGCTGTGAGCCCATAGATGATTTAAGGTTCCTTTTAAGAAAGTAAACCTCCCATAAGTTCCTAGTTCTGGCTGCCTTCCTCAAGAACTTGGTGATTTCTCCTGCCAAAGGTCACTTTACTTCAGGCTAAACTACCCAATCAGGCATCACAATTTAGAGAAAAGATGACCCAGGGCTGATTTTCTTAAAGGAGACTGGTCTTGGTTTCCCTGACTTTACCCTTCGTGGGCCTCTTTTGTCTCATTAATCTCTCTTTCCCTTGGCCCAGCTCTCCTAAACTCACTGACAAAATTTGTTTCCTTCCAGCTCCAGACCATCAAACTTCAAATGAGACCAATCCCTCTGTGATGACACCAGCTACTCTGAGGACTGTGCATTGGCTTGCCCTCCAGCAATGCGCCAGCCCCAACAGGCCCTGCCCTGACAGACAGCAGGAGGGAGAGGTCCTGGTGTGTCTACATCCCTGTCCAGCTTGAAGAAGCTATAGAAGATGGACTATCACCCCGCTGCCTAAATGATTTCAGGGCCTCTAGCTCTTGAAGGGGAATGTTAGGTAGTTAGATTAGAGATGAGCAGGGCAGGGGAAGGAATGAGACAGAGGATCAGGCCAGCCCTCATGAGAAGAGAGAAGGAGGTCCAGCACCCAGCTGCAGTTGCTGTGTTGGACACTGCCTGCCCTGCGTTTCACTCAGGCACCTGGGGGAAAGGTTCTAACATGGGGCAAACAGTACAGGTACACTAAGCCGTGGAGAGAAAAAGAGACAGTTTCCTCCCCCAAATGCATATATGTGAGGGGGAAGGTTTCCAGAGGAAATAAATCCCACCAGGTGGAGAACTTGCTGCCATTTTCCACTTCTGGAAACGAATCGTTCAGAAGTCTCAGCCTCCCAGCCGGGCGTGGTGGTGCACGCTTGTAATCCCAGTACTTTGGGAGGCAGAGACCGGAGGATCCGGGTTCACGGCCAGCCTCAGCTCTCTCTCTCTCTCTCTCCCTGTCTGTCTGTCTCTCTCTCTCTACTTAGTGAGGCCCTCCACAACTTAGTGAGACCCGGTTTCAAAATAAAGTATAAAAAATAGGGCCGGGGGTGTAGCGCGGAGGTAGAACACCCCTGGGTTCAATCCCCAGTACTGCAAAAAAAAAAAAGAAGTCTCAGCCTCCCAAGTACTGAGATTACAGGAGTGTGCCACCATGCCCAGCTAAAAGATTTTATTTTTTAAAGAAACAGTACAAGGAACTCCCATATATTCTTTACACAGTTGCACCAATTATTTACATTTTATTCCTTTTTGTTTGCCATTGTCTCTGAGTGCGTGCGTGTGTGCGTGCGTGTGTGTGTGTGTGTGTGTGTGTCTATATCTTTTCTGAACCCATTTAAAATGATTTGGGACCATTGTGAAGTACTACTAAGCAATAAAAATGAACTATTGATACACATAACAACACAGATGAATATTATTATGATTATGTGGCATGAAAGAAGCCGGGCAAAAGATTGCATGTTTCTATTTACACAAAACTGTGGAAAACACGAACCACTGAATAACGACAAAAGGCAGATATGTAGTTTTGTGGGGAATGGAGCGAGAAGGAGGGATCACAAAGGAACCCAAGAATACTTTTGGGGATAATGAACCTGTTCATTATCTTTATTATAGTAATAGTTTCATGTATAAGTACAAAATGACCTATGTTCAGTGTTAATCATTGACTATTTATTTATTATTATTACTTTTTAATGTGCTTTTCTTGGTGCATTATAGTCTCACATCACAATGGAAATCAAATTGACAGTAACATACATGCACGCAGCACTTGGTTGACACTTTATTTAAATAAAGATTGGCAATAGTCTAAATGCCTGCTGATAAGATATTGGTTAGATATTATAGTTCCACCATTAGATGTAGGTCTGTACATTGGTTAAAAAATATTTGATGGGCTAAACTCCTATCTCATATAAAGAGGAAGCTCTTAGCTGGGAGTGGTGGTACGTGCCTGTAATCTCAATACTTGGGAGACTGAGATAGGAGGATGACAAGTTCGAAGCCAGCCTCAGCAAATTAGTGAGACCCTGTTTCCAAATAAAAAATAAAATAGGGCTTGGGGTATAGCTCAGAGGTAAAATGCACCTGGGTTCAATCCCCAGTACTGCAAAAAAAAAAAAAACAAAAGAAAAAAAAAGAAACAAAAACAAAGTAAAAAAAGAGGAAGCTCTTTATATGTAGCAATGGAATAATCTCATTTTAATTGAAAACAGCAAAATACAGAACAGAGTGCAGTGTGCTATGATACAAACTGAAGAAGTCTACAAATGCCTATTTTCAAGGATAAACATAGATTGTCAGGTACACGGAAAACTGGTAACAATGACTGCCTTGGGGGAGCTGTTTGAGGAAAGGTTTGGGAATCTGTCTTTCTCCTACCTTTCTTGTATAAGACTTCAATCTTGAATCTATTTCTTATATCTAAAAAAGTACCTTGAACTCTCATACACTGTTAGTAGGAATGTAAATTAGTACAACCATTATAGAAAACCGCATGAAAGTTCCTCCAAAAGTAGAAATAGAATTACGTTATTATCCAACAATTCCACTACTAGGTATATATCCAAAGGAAATAAAACCAGTATGTCAAAGAGACATCTTCACTTCCGTGTTTATTTTGGCACTATTCACAACAACCAACATATGAAATCAACCTAGGTGTCTATCAGTGAAATACTACTCACCGAATAAAAAGAATGAAATCCGGTCATTTTCCAGCTATACCACTCCTGGGTATCTTTCCAAAGGGACTGAAATCAGAAAATTATAGTAATGTATGTATATCCATGTTTATAGCAGCACAATTCACAATAACTAACTCATGGAACCAACCTAGGTATTCATCAACAGATCAATGGATTACAAAATTATGGGATATACATATAATGGAATTCTACTCAGCAACAAAGAAGAACAAAATAATGTCATTTTCAGGAAAATGGATGGACCTGGAGAACATAATGTTAAGTGAGATTAGCCAGTCACAGAAAGTGAAGGGCCATATGTTTTCTCTCATCTGTGGATGCTAGGGAGTAATCAGGATACCAGAGGGACTTCAGATAATGGAGGAGAAACCCTAGTGGAGACAGGGAGGGGGTCTAGGGGAAGGGGGGGGAGAGAGGGAGGATCAATGAAGGAATCAATTCATTGATATTATGTACATATGTGAGCATACCAATGTCAATCTCAATACCCTGTATGGGGAAGGTGGGGAGTGGGGAGGGAGCCGGGGGAAAGCCTGCCAAGTGCTGTGTGCATGGATGTCACCATCACTATGAACTACATTATGATGTGAGACTATAATGCACCAATAAAAGTATTTTAAAAAAATAAAAGATGTAGCCGGGTGTGGTGGTGCACGCTTGTAATCCCAGTACTTGGTAGGTTGAGACAGGAGGATCGCAGGTTCGCTGCCAGCCTCAGCTACTTAGGCCCTCCGCTACTTTAGTGAGACCCTGTTTCAAAAATAAAGAATAAAAAGCAGGGCTGGGGGTGTAGCTTGGAGGTAGAATGTCCCTGGGATCAATCCCAAGTACCGCAAAAATATATATATATATATATATATATATATATTTATACACACACACACACACACACACACACACACACACACATATAGGAAAAAAGAAGAAATCCTGTCATTTGAGACAACATGGATGAGCCTGGGAGACATTATTTTAAGTGAAATAAGTTGGGCACAAAAAGACAAATATCACATGTTCTCGCTTACATATGGAAGCTAAAGACATTGATCTCATGGAAGTGGAGAGTAAATTGGGTGTGGTGGTACATGCCTGTAATCCCAGTACTTAGGAGACGGAGACAGGAGGATCATAGGTTTGAGACCAGCCTTAGCAACACAGCAAGACTCTTAGCAACCTAGTGAGATCTTGTCTCAAAAAAAAAAAAAAGTGCTGGGGGTGTAGTTCAGAGGTAGAATGCCCTAATCAATCCCTGGTACAAAAAAAAAAAAAAAGAGATGTTGGTTAAACAATACAGGGGTGATTTTGGATAGGAGGAATAACGTCTAGTTTCTATAGCACGGGAGGATAGCTATGGTTGGCAACAATTAACTTTTTATTTCAAAATAGCTAGTAGAGAGGATTTGGGATATTTCCAACACAAGAAATGATAAATGCTTGAAATGATAGACATAGAAATTCCCTGGTCTGATTGTGACACACTGCACACATATATTGACATATCACATGGTACCCCGTAAAAATGTACAATTACTATGCATCAATTAAAAATTTTTAAATGTATTTTAAGAAGTCCCTTGACATAATTGCACACTGATACCAATGAACTCCTCTGGGGCTGCCAAATTTTTAACTCACAAACTTATTTACCCTGTTTCACAGCTCTCGCCTCTCCTTCTCTGGCTTTTCTCCTCTTCCTCCAGCTCCTCATTCTTCTTTCTTCCCAGCATTTTAAAAAGAAATTTATTTTTAATATATAACATTCCTTGGTGTTTTGTAGAAGGAAGATTTTCAGGTTACATAGTTCAGAATATTTCTAGATATTGAAGTCCTCATTATTTCTTAAACATTTTTCTGGCGGTAAAAAGGTCTGAACATTCTTTGACATTTGGAAGCGTATTGCCAAATGGCTTCTTGAAAGATTCTACCAATTTACATTCTCACCTGTGGATAATGGAAATGCCCCTTTCCTTGACTTCTCATTGTCACCTGTGCTGTCATTTTTTAAAATGCCAATTTGATGAGCTAAACTCATATCTCATTATTTTAATTTGTACTTTTTAAATTATAATAAATTTGAACACATTTTCAGTTATGTGGGCCATGGTTTCTTTGTTTTTACTTTTTTTTTGCGGTACTGGGGATTGAACTCAGGGGCATTCTACCTCCGAGCTACACCCCCAGCCCTATTTTATTTTAATTTTGAAACAGGGTCTTGCTAGGTTGATGAGAGTCTCACTACTTGCTGAGATTGGTCTTGAACCTGTGATCCTGCTGTCTCAGTCTTCCAAGTACTGGGATCACAGGTGTGCCCCACCATGCCTGGCTATTTTTATCTTTTTTAAAAAATAAATTTACACAAGGAATACCTTGATTGCATTATTACCACATCTGACTGAAATCATATAGGCACATATGAATACAGGATAATATATAATGTTAAGGACTCTATACTCTTTTTCAGAGTGAACAAAAATTTAAAGCAACTGCTTATTAAAAATCTACCCTTTTAGCCAGGCGTGGTGGCACATGCCTATAATGCCAGTACTTTGGAGGCTGAGACAGGAGGATCACAGGTTCATGGACAGCCTCAACAATTTAGTGAGACCCTCAGCAACTTAGGGAGATCCTGTTGCAAAATAAAAAAAATAAAAAGGGCTGGAGATTTAGCTCAGAGGTAAAATGCCCCTGGTTTCAATTCCCAGTACCCAAAACAAAAACAAAAACAACAAAAATCTACCCTTGCTCTGTTGATTAAAAAAGCAATTCACTTATTCTAAATTTCTATGTATTTTGGGTGTGCCATTGGATTTGGAATTTGTTTCTAATATCATGCCAGAATTACATTGCCCAGATATTTTTGCTTAAGAATTTTAATTCTACTCTTTATTCTTTTGTTACATAATTGTGGGATTAGATTTTTTTATGGAATCACATGACATTTATAAAGAAAATTTGGGAGATTTGAAATTTTACATTATTTCTTCTCATCTGAGAATAGGGTATTTTACTCCATTTGTTTAGGACTTCTTTTAGGTTCCCAGTCAAATTTGGCGATTTTCTTTATGTCAGCACTGCATATTTCTTGTTAAGTTTACTCCAAGGTATTTGGAATTTATAGCCTCTTCCCCAAAAGTTAGGTTACTTTATTGTGTTCCTTGTATTGTATTATATCACGGAGTATCTCTGGAGTTCTCTGCAGTACCCCCGCTGTCGTGGTAGCTGATGTGAGCTTTGAATGCCACAGGTCTGATGGACATTATATATTCTTCTGTGCTTGAATTTAGCCACTTCTAATTCTCTTTTCATGGCTATGCCCTACTGCTGCAGAGAACCAGGATCCTCGCAGCCTTCCTTCATTTACATAAGCAGCTAACTGGTTGGCTGCCAGCTTTTACAGTGCCACCCACAGAGAGCACACCACTTGTGCTCCTGATCCCTGCTTGGATATCTGATTCCAGGAACTTCCTTCCTCACAAGGCTTCTCCCCACTCAGGGCCCCCAGCAACCCTAGAATAAAGCCAATTGCTTATTTCCGTTTGAACCCAGGGACTTGCTCCTATATTTATTAAGTATCTGTATGATATCATAGGACATATAAAAGAGCCTGATCCTGAATCAGAAAATTTCAAAAAGAAGGAGAAAAATATTAGCTATTTTCTATTGATGCTTTCTATGCTATAAGTGGTTTTTGTTTTTGTTTTTGTTGTTTTGTTTTGTTTTTTAAAGATAAAGATGGGTGTGGTAGTGCATGCCTGTAATCCCAGGAGAGGCTGAGACAGGAGGATTGCAGCGTCGAGGCTAGCTTCAGCAATTTAGCAAGGCTCTCAAAAACTTAGTGAGACCCTGCTTCAAAATAAAAAATAAAATAGGGCTGGGGGTATAGCTCAGAAAGAGAATGCCCCTATGTTCAATCCCCAGTACCCCTCCCCAACACATACAAAGATAAAACAAGCCAGGTGTTGTGGCACACATGCGTAATCCTCGTACTTGGGAGGCTGAGACAGGAGGGTCACTTGTTTGAAACCAGCCTCAGCAATTTAACGAGACCCTACTCCAAAATAAAATTAAAAAGGGGGGGGCATGGGATTGGGCATGGGATTTAGCTTAGAGGTAGAATGCACCTGGGTTCAATCTCCAGTACAAAAAAAAAAAAATATATATATATATATATATATATATGCAGTGTTATGTAACCAATCTCCAGAACTTTTTCATCCTGTATAACCGAAGCTTTGTGCCCATTAAACAATGACTTCCCATTTCCTGTCCCCTGGCAACCACCGTTCTATTTTCTGCCTATTTTTCTATTTTCTTTCTATTTGACTATTCTGGATAACTCATATAAGTAAAATTATACAGCATTTGTCTTTTTATGACTGGCTTATTTCCTTTAGAATGTCCTCAAGGTTCATCCATGTTATAGCATGTGTCAGAATTTCCTTCTATCTTAGGCTTCTATCTTAGGCTTCTATCTTAGGCTACTGAGCATAATGCTGCTATGAATATGGACATACAAATATCTATTCAAGATCCCACTCTCAATTACTTTCTAAGTATTTCACTAGATTTTTCTCACTTAATACTTACTACAACCTTATTAATCAGGTACTATTAGTGTCTCAGCTTTAAAGATGTGGAAAATGAGGTAAACAGAGGTTAAGTTACTTGTTATGTAATTGTGATTCTAGATCTCTCATGTTTAACACCACTACTCTACACTGGTTTCCAAAAAAGAAATCTAGGAGTCTTGCACTAGGGAATAAAAATAAAGATGAGGGCTGAAAATCATGTTTGCATTGTCTGTCTATAAAGTAAGAGGTAAGCATGAATTTTTATTATTTACCATATTCAAAGAAGAGTACAGCAAATATACTCAGGTTATACCTATTCTGACAGAATGGATTTTAAAATTGGGAGCTATTCAGATAATTCAGGAAAAAATCTGCTTTTGAGTTGCCTTTGAAAAAATTTTACTCAGATGATTGCTTTGATATGAGTGATGTAGTAAGGCTATCTCATTTTTTTCTTCTTGGTGCTGGGGATGAACCCAGGGGCATTCTACCTCTGAGCTACACCCCAGTCCTATTTTATTTTATTTTATTTTTATTATTTTATCTGGAAACGGGGTCTCACTAAGTTCCAGAGGGCCTCACTAAGTTGCTGAGGCTGGTTGTGAACCTGCGATCCTCCTGTCTCAGCCTCCCAAGTACTGGGATTACAAGTGTGTACCACCACGCCCAGCTATCTCATATTTTTATTAAACAAGATCTCTGTTTCCTGTTTGTGTAAACACAGCTCTAAGGAAATAGGAAGAGAATGAAAACCTCATGAAACTCAGCTCCTTGTTTAAACTGTTACTATCTACCACTATCATTCTTAAGATATTTCTTATACACTAAGATATCCCATACCAGGATTTGAAATATTACTTTAGGAAAGAAAAATGAGCCTGAACAACAGACTCTTGGTAGTTGAACAGCCAGGGAGGAGTGTGGGAAGTGGAGATGGCTGTCATCTATGGTTCACACGCTTGTCCTATTGATTTGAGTGTCTTCACTCGCATCTCTTCCACATATGCTTTTGCAGTGCAAATTCCAAAGCCTCGTGAGACAGTGAAAATGCGTCCTGGGAATGGTTCTTTATGGCTCGTCTATAAAGTAAGTGTGTATGCTGCATATATCTTGATTTTTTTCATTTGTTTCAACTTAGCTGCACATTAACATCATCCATCTTCCTTCGGTCTCAAAATACTGCTGTATTTTCAGGATCAGGAAATAAATATGTTTTTGTTTCCTGTTCCCCAAAATAAATTATTTGAGTTGTTTTTCTAGGCTAAATTGTATTTTACTTCCTTTTAGGTTTCTTTTACCACCAGACATTTTTTCAGTTAGCGTAAAATTTATACCCGGCAAACACATTTCACTTTAAAAATGTAAAGTCCTTTCTAGAAATGGAAATCATTTAATACTTTTTCTACAAGATTATCCTCAAGATAGAGGGAGAATGTTTTACTAAGTCTGATGAGTTCTGGTTATACAAAGATATATACAGAAGTGGATAAATAAAGAAAATATTTGAGATAGTTTAAGAAATGGTCTCAATTTAAAAATAGCAAAAAGTAAGACAGGGAGATTGCAGGTTCGAGACCAGCCTCAGCAACTTAGCGAGACCCTCGGCAACTTAACAAGACTCTGCTTCAAAAAAAATAGATAAATAAAAAGGGCTGGGGGTGTAGCTCAGAGGTAGAATGCCCCAGGGTACCAAAAATAAATAAATTAATAAATTAATGAATAAAGCAAAATAAAACCCTGCTAGTGAGGGAAATCTGGAGGTGAGAGCTGAAGTTTTGTGATTGTCACTCTACTTTGATCACATTTATATGATGGAATTTTACACTTAATCTTAGCCAAAAGGCTGAGAAGTGATTATGTGATGGGATTTGAGTGACAGTACTGGAATCTACATCTCTCAGAGATGTAGCTGACAATATCTTAATAAGTATAATATTGGTTTTTTCTTTGTTTGTTTTTTGGTTTTTGGTTGTGTGATACAAACTCAACTCAGGTTGCTGAGATATAAAGATGATTTCAATTGCTCACTGAACCAAGAGTTGATCGGACAGAGCTGTTACCTGGACAGAGCTGTTACCTGGGCGTCGAGAACAGCTGGAAGCAGGGTTTAGTTACTGTTACATCTCTGTCTCTTTCTCTGCAGGTCCACTTCCTTCTCATTTGCTATGGAGCAGATTCCCCCACGTGGCAGGAAGCACAGCCCACTGACAACTTCGTAAACCTTGTACTTTTAACCACTTGCACCTTTAAGACACTGTTGCTGCCTTAGGCCTTCAGCCCATCTCTGAGGTCACCTGCAACTGGGGAATTGTTTCCCTTGCTGTCCCAGGCTTCTTACCTCAAGCACCTGCCTCTTTATGCTTGAGGCCATTCTCTGGCTGGGCGAGTGTCTGGGATGGCAGATAGGGTAGGACAAAAGTGGCAGGTGGTTCATACTCCCAGGAGTCACCCTCAGCCAAAGAAGGATGGGAACCGGTGCATACATACCTCATTTCCCCATTCTTCAGAGAGATAATTATAAGATTTGTTCAGCAAGCCTTTATAGGGTCCTCGGTAGAACTGTACACCTTTTCTTATGGCTCCCCTCCTTTCTCTGTTTCACGTCCCCCTCTCAGACCATGCCTCCTTAAACTGTTGGTATGCCAAAACTTGCTTCAGAGTTTGCTTTTGGGAGGATGCAAATTAGGACAACCACCAGAGAAGAACTGGTTTGGGTTTCCTTTATACCCCGGTGCAAAAGTTATGAAGAAAGTCTTAGACTGGCCCATCTTGGGTCAAGTGTTTGCCACAGACCAATCAGTGTCATGTGAGGACGTGGCAGCTGTCATGTGAAGGTAAAGCACAGGGGTAAAATATTCAGAGTCAGGGATAGAGAAGTGGAGAGAAGGGGCAGGTCAAAGACATGAGTGTATTGTTCACAGAAGATAGAATAGATGTTGGGATGATGTACTGTTTCAGGATACTAGACAACAGAAATTTACCTATAAGTTAGTTAACAGCATACTTTATAAAAAATTTGTCCTGAGCCAAGTATTTTTTGGAGTTTAAAATAATTTCAAATTACAGAAAAGCTACAAGAATAGTTAAGAAATTCTCATGTGCCCATTTTTCAGATTAACCAATAGTTTATATATATAAATTAATATTTTGTTTTTAATTGATATATAATAATTGTATATATTTGTGGGCTCTGTGTGATATTTCAATACACGTAGACCATATGTAATGATCAGCTCAGGGTAACTGGTATATCTACTACCTCAAATATTCATCATTTGTTTGTGTTAGGAACATCTGAAACCCTCTCTAGTAGCTATTTTGAATTAATCAATTAATTGTTGTCAACCATAGTTACCCTACTGTGCTGCAGAACACTAGAAGTTGTATTAGTCAGCTTTTTGCTACTGTGACCAAAATATATAACACAAACAAACAAATTGGAGAAGGAAACATTTATTTTGGCTCACAGTTTCAGAGGTTCCAGTCCATGGCTGGTCCTGAGGTGAGGCAGAACATCATTGTGGCAGGGTATGGTGGAAGAAAGCTGCTCGGCTCATGGCAGCCTGGAAGCAGAAAGAGAGAGAGAGGAAGGTCCACAGACAAGATGTAGTCCCCAAGGGTTTGCCCTCAGTGATCTTCCTTCAGCTAGGTCCAACCTCTTACAGTTTCTACCACCTCCCCAAAGTCTATTCAAATTATTAATCCAGCAAATGGATTAATCCACTGATGAGGTTAGAGTCCTCATGATCCAATCACTTCCTAAAGCCCCACCTCTGGGCATTGCTGCATTGGGACCAAGCCTTCAACACATGAGCTTTGGGGGACATTCCAGATCCAAAGCATAACAGCAGTTATTCCTCCCATCCTGTCCAACTGTACCTGTGTACTGTGCAAGGGTTTGAATTTAGAATGTCCCCCTCATCCTCACAGAAACAAGATAGCAATATTGGAAGTGGGGCTTGGTTGCTAAGGAGGGGTCCCTGGGGGTGCGGTCTTGGGGATTACATATCCTTCCTCCCCCACTCCCTGCTTGCTTTCTCTTGCTTCTGGCTTCCATGATGTGAGAGCAGAGCCTTGTTCTCTCCCTCTTTCTGCTTCTTGCTGCCATGCCCTGAGATCTGTAGTCCCTGGCCTCCCATGGATTGAACCCCAAATCTTCAAGGAAACTGTGAGCAAATAAATTTTCTTTCTTGTGTGGTCAGGTCTTTTGTATTATATCAGTGAGAATGCTGACTGAGACAACCTGTTAACCATCCTCTCCCCCTGCCACACACATATACTTCCTAGGCTCTGGTATGATATTATACTCTCTACTTTTATGAGATCAACCTTTTGACTTTTACATATAATATATGCAGTATTTGTGTTTCTGTGCCTGACTTATTTTACTTAATATAATATCCTCCAGGCTCATCTTGTTGTTGCAAATGATAGGATCTCATTCTTCTTTTTGACTGAGTAATATTTCCTTGTGCATATATTCTACATTTTCTTTACCCATCCATCTGTCAACGAACATGTAGGTTGATATCATATGTTGGCTACTGTGAACAGTGCTTCATTAAACACAGAGATCAGAGAGAATGCTCTTTGACATACTGATTTCCTTTCCTTTTGATACATGCCTAGGAGTGAAATTGCTGGTTCATGTGGAAGTTCTATTTCTAGTTTCTTAACAAACCTCCATACTGTTCTCCATAATGGCTGTACTCATTTGCATTCCTACCAACAGTGTGTTAAGAATTGCCCTTTACCCACATCCTTGCCAGCATTTGTTATTTTTGTCTTTTTTTTTTTTGCGGTTCCGGGGATTGAACGCAGGGGCATTCTACCTCCGCGCTACGCCCCCGGCCCTATTTTTTATACTTTATTTTGAGACCGGGTCTCACAAAGTTGTGGAGGGCCTCTCTAAGTAGAGAGAGGGAGAGAGAGAGAGAGAGAGAGAGAGAGAGACAGGGAGAGAGAGAGAGTGTGCACGCATGCGCGAGCTAAGGCTGGCCGTGAACCTGGATCCTCTGGTCTCCGCCTCCCAAAGTACTGGGATTACAAGCGTGCGCCACCATGCCCGGCTTATTTTTGTCTTTTAACAGACTCGAGAGTCTAACAGACATGAGATGATGTCTCATTGTGGTTTTGATTTGTGTTTCCCTAATGATAAGTCATGTTGAGCATTTTGTCATATACTTTTTGGCCATTTGGGTATCTTTTTTGGAGAAAAGTCTATTCATAACTTTTGCCCTTTTCAAATCAGATTTTTTTCCTGTGGAGTTGAGTTTCTTAAATGTTCTGGATATTTGCAAATATTTTTTCCCATTCTGTAGGTTGTCTTTTTACTCTGTTGCTAATTTTCTTTGCTGTGCAGAAGCTTTGTAGTTTGATATAATCTCATTTACCAGCTGGGCATGGTGGCGCATGCTTGTAAGCCTAGTACTTTGGAGGCTGAGACAGGAGAATCACAGGTTTGCGGCCAGCCTCAGATACTTAGTGAGGCCCTTCCAACTTCGTGAGACCCTGTTTCAAAATAAAAAAAATAAAATAGAACTGGGGGTGTAGTGTGGAGTTAGAATGCCCCTGGGTTCAATCCCCAGTACCGCAAAAAAAAAAAAAAATCTCATTTGTCAGTTTTTGCTTTTGTTGCCTATGTTTTTTTTTACTCATATCTAAAAACCTTTGCCCAGACCAATGTCTTGAAGCATTTCCTCTACATAGTTCTGGGTCTTACATAGAGTCCTTGATTCATTTTCAGTTGACTTTTGTATATGCTGAGAAATAAAGGTCTAGTTCCATTCTTCTGTATGTGGATATCCAGTTTACCCTACACTGGATTGAAGTCTTATTGAACAGACTGTACTTTCTTCAATGTATGTTCTTGGTGCCTTTGTTGAAAATCAGTTGGCTATTCATATGTGGACTACTTCTGGGTTCTTTATTGTGTACCCATAGTTTATATTTTGCCCCATTTGTTTTTATAACCCCTATTTACCCAGGTTCCCAGATTTCTCTGTCTCTGTTTCTATATATATACACATACACAAGAATGCAAATATCATCATATACACAAATACATATATTCATATTTTTTCAGAACCATTTGAGAGTATGTTAGAGATATCACACATGTTTATCCCTAAATACTTCAATGTGTATTTGCTAAGAACAAAGAATTTAAGCCGGGCGTGGTGGCGCACGCCTGTAATCCCAGTACTTGGGAGGCGGAGACTGGAGGATCCCGGTTCATGGCCAGCCTCAGCTACTTAGTGAGGCCCTCTGTAATTTCGTGAGACCCGGTTTCAAAATAAAGTATAAAAAATAGGGCTGGGGGTGTAGCTTGGAGGTAGAACGCCCCTGGGTTCAATCCCCGGTACCGCAAAAAAAAAAAAAAAAAAGAATTCTCTTACATAATTTAGGCACAGTAATACACTCGGGAAATTTATCATTGATTTTTATACTAGTATCTAATCTATTTTCCATATTTGAATGTTATCAATTATCTCAATAGGGTGCTTTATATAGCTAATCTCCTCCAGTCCAGGATCCTACCCCATAGAGCATACATTGCATTTAATTATCTAGTCTCTTTATCTCTTTTAATCTGCAACAGTTTCCTCCTTAACCTTTCTTTGACCTTGGCTTGCTCTTTCCTTCCTTATTTCCGCTCTCTCTCTCTCTCTCCTTCTTTCTTTCTATATGGGGATGAAACCAGGGCGTTCTACCTCTGAACTACACCCCCAGCCTTATTTTATTTTGAAACAAGGTCTCACTAAGTTGCTGAGGACCTTGCTAAGTTGCAGAGGCTGGCTTTGAACCTGCGATCCTCCTGTCTAGGCCTCCCAAGAACTGGGATTTTAGACATGCGCCACCATACTCAACTGACCTTGGCATTTTTGAAGCACAGGAGTCAGGTATGTTACAGAATGTCCCTCAGTTGTAACTAGCAGGTGTGTGGGAAGTAGAGAAAGGTGGCCCTGAGCAGGGCCTGGCAGACAGCTCCAACAGTCCTCTGGTAAGTGGTTTCTCTTCCACCTCACATCTCACTGTGGGGGACTGAAACATTAGGAGGAGTGTTCATTGATTTAGGTGGACAATGCTGTGTTATTGGAACATGTTGGAACATGTGGATGTAATCAAAGTGTCAGTGATGAATTCAAATTGTTCTTTTTTTAATAATACTATTCAAAGGTGGTCTCTGACCAAAACTTCTACATGGCAAGTGGGTATTTTGAATATATCATAGATATTTATAGCCGAGTGGAGCTAGAGGTTACTTAGTGCATTTTATGGAATAAGAACTGTAGATTTACTGAACTTGACAAATGTGACCATGGTAGTCAGTGGAAAACCAAGGTTGGCTCCCTGGTCATCCTGATTCCTTATCTAGTGCTGTTTTCTGTTTGGCCCCAAGGGAGCAACACTATCACCTTGGTTCCCATTAGGGATTTGGTGACAATCCAATTTTCAAAGAATTTGATTAATCTCATTATCACACAAATGAAACTTTAGCAGGACAGTAATCATTGTAAGGGCTACTTGGTAACCAGGAAGTACTACTAAAATGAAGCAGATCTTCTGTACCTCAAAGCATTCATTCTGCCAATAGGAATGCTAAATGAGCAACTTTTTTGTTTATTGTTGTTGTGGTACTGGAGATTGAACTTAGGGGTATTCTACCTCTGAGCTACATCCCCAGCCCTATTTTATTTATTTTTTTAAATTTTGAAACAGGGTCTCAGTCTTGCTAGGTTGCTTAGGGCCTCACTAAATTGCTGAGGCTGGCCTTAAACCTGCAATCCTCCTGTCTCAGCCTCCCAAGTACTGGGATTACAGGCATACCCTACCACACCTGAGTAGGGTATGAGCAACTGTTTTAATAATAATTTCTGATGTTTAGCTTTTTATATTTTAGCTATTTTTTAACTAGAAAAATGAAGTCTGTATTATGAATGACATATCCCAGTGGAATGTAGACCCATTCTTCTCTTTAGCTTCAAAACAAAGGAAAAAATCAACAGAGAGAAGAGACAGCCTACAGAACAGGAGAAAATCCTTGCTAGCTATTAACCTGATATAGGACTAATATCCAGAATATATAAAGAGCCCAAAAAGCTTAACACCAAAAGAATAAGTAATCTATTGGGCAAATGAGTTGAATGAACACTTCTCAAAGGAGTAAAAATAGCCAATAAATACATGTAAAATGCTCAACATCTTTAGGCATTAGGGAAATAAAAATTAAAACTACATCTCACCCCAGTCAGAATGGCAATTATCAAGAAGACAAAAAATAGATGCTGCTGAGAATTCTGGAAAAAGGAACCCTTTTGTACTGTTGGTGGAGATGTAAATTAGTACAGCCACTATGGAAAACAGTATGGAGGTTCCTCAAAAAATCTAAAAATACAATCAGCTCTACCACTCAAAGGAATCAAAGTCAGCACACTGTAGAGATGCCTGCATGCCCATGTTTAATCAAGTTGTGGAATCAGCCTAGACGTCCATCAACAGATATTAGATAAAGAAAATGTGGTATACATACATAATGAAGTATTATTTAGCCACAAAGAAGAATGATATCATGTCATTTGCAGGAAAAGGGCTAGAACTGAAGACTATGTTAAGCGAAATAAGCCAGTCTCAGAAAGGCAAGTATTGTGTTTTCTCTAATATGTGTAATCTAGGGGTGGGGGATGACATGAAAGTAGAAGGGGAACAATTAGGGAAAGAGAAGGGGACCCAGGAGAGAGAGAGAGGGGAGATAAAAGAGAGTAATGGAGAAGGTAGATATGATCAAAGTATGTTGTATACATGTATGAAATGGTTATAATGAAACCTATTACTTTGTATGATTAATATGTGCTAATAATTCTTTTAAAAACTAGTTTTATACAGAACATTTTCTTCAACAGGGATAAGTGACTGAAAGGCTGTCTGGTGTAGGGAAGCTCATGTGCTTTGGAACCAGTCAAGGGAGTTTGAAATTCTGAATGAGTCAGTCCTAGCAGCATGGCTTGGGCAAGTTAATCTCTCTTCAGATTCCTCTTCTATGTAATTGGGGCAATAATATCATTATTTGACTCTTGGTACTCTAAGTGCTCACTCCTCAGGATGACAGAAAATGTATTTTATAGTGTTTGATGTGGTATTAATGCTCAATCTACTATTTTAGCGATTCTTTTCTTTTTTTTTGAGGTACTGGGGATTGAACCCAGGGGCGTTCTACCTCCGCTCTACACCCCCGGCCCTATTTTTTTTTTTTACTTTATTTTGAAACCGGGTCTCACGAAGTTGCGGAGGGCCTCACTAGGGAGAGAGAGAGAGAGAGAGAGAGAGAGTGAACTGAGGCTGGCCCCGAACCCAGATCCTCTGGTCTCCACCTCCCAAAGTACTGGGATTATAAGCCACCACACCCGGTTTAGTGATTCTTTTCAATTGGGCAACTGTCGCAGACCTGTGCTAGGAGTAGGTAGTCAGATGCATCATCCCAGGATGAGGCAGCAATCCTACCATGTAGTGCCAATGGTCATTCAGCACTGGTTTTTGTTGTTGTTTATTTATTTAATTTTTAAATATACTTTTATTGGTGCATTGTAGTCTCCTATCATAATGAAGTTCAGACTGATAATGACATACATGCACACAGCACTTGGTGAGCTTCCCTCAGCTCCCTCCCTACTCCCTCCCCTTCCCCATACATAATATGGAGATTGGCATTGGTATTCTCTTATATGTATATAACGTCAGTGGAATTGTTTCCTTCATTAATTCTCCCTCCCCTCCCCTAGACCCCTTCCATCACTCCACTGGAGTTTCTCCTCCATTATCTGGAGTCCCTCTTGTGTCCAGATTACTCCCTAGCTTCCATATACGAGAGAAAACATACGACCCTTCACTTTCTGTGACTGGCTAATCTCACTTAACATAATGTTCTTCAGGTCCATCCATTTTCCTTCAACTGATATGATTTTGTTCTTCTTTATTGCTGATCAGAATTCCATTGTGTGTATATCCCATAATTTTGCCATCCATAATTTGACTATTGTGAATTGTGCTTCTATAAACATGGATATGCATGTGTCACTATAATATTCTGATCTCAATTCCTTTGGAAAGATATTCGGGACTGTTATTCAGGACTGTGGTACTAGGGAACCCAGGAGTTTTCTACCTTGGAGGTACACCCCCAGCCTTTTAAAAAATTTTTTATTTTGAAATAGGGTCTCACTATGTTGCTGAGGCTGGCCTTGAACCTGCAATCCTCCTGTTGCAGCCTCCCAAGCACTGGGATTACAAGTGTGTGCCACCATGCCTGCCTCATATAGTTGCCTTTTAAACTTGCTTTTCCCCAGGTTTGGGACCAGCACTTATCAGCAGTGTTCTCCTCTGCCACCCTACTTCCCTGGCTGGCTAGTTGTATTTTTTGTGTGTTTAAAAATAAATAAAAATGAATAAATAAGTAAAATTTCTTTCACTCTTCAAAGCTGACCCAGATTTTTATTCTCATAGTACCTCCAGCATAAAACTATTTTGGGTTGGGAGTCCTCATGGCAGGACTCATCTACACTCCTCTTGGGTGGCCATCGTTGTACTTATATATCCCTGCTCCTTTCTTAATTGAAAATGTGACCTAATTGTCCATAGCACGTTAATGAAAAGTGCATGGCAAAGAGATTTCTTGACATGTAAAATCATCTCTATTTTTTTTGCTTTTCTATTCATTTTTCATCTCAAAAGCAAATTGGGCAAATGAATTTCGTAGCTTTTCATAGCAATGTTTCTTCCCAGGTTAGTCAGTGATGGCGAGTGAGGCACGAGCTACCAGGTTCTGAAAATGGGATTCATCATGGAAACTGCAGTTCACGCAGGCAATGGCAGCGCTGCCCAGGTGAGGCTGGTGCCAACTGGGTCCCTGCCTGGAGGGATTTCTCTACTTTGAGGCCCCATGGAATTGCGCCTCTTCTGTTTGAACAGAAAACATACCAATTGTGTTATCATTTATCTGTGTGAATCAGCTGCTTTGGAGTTAGACAATTTTCTGGGGAAAACATTTTGAAAGCAATTTGCCCAGCACATGGTGACCATAGAACTGCTGACTTGGGAGGAATAGGGGAGGTCCCCAGTGCAACCTCCCCTTTGCAGTGGGATTCCCTCCCCTCTGCAGCCTCTCTGGCAGATGGCAAGGGCACTCTTTTTTTTTTTTTTGTGGTACTTGGGATTGAACCCATGGGCTTTATCTCTGAGTTATACCCCCCTTTTTAAAATTCTATTTTGAGACAGGGTTTCAATAAGTTGTCTAGGCTGGCCTCAAACCTGCAATCCTCCTGTCTCAGCCTCCCCAGTACTGGGATTACAGGTGTGTGCCACCACACCCAGCTCCAACTGGACTCTTTATCACTCAAAATGAT
>PVJS01038224.1:0-19522 GCA_004027185.1 Glis glis
AAGTCTGGAGTTTCTGCAGAGCAGTTTGCAGCGTGTAAATGAGAGCCCTGGACCAGGGACTAACTCATCTCACTGGGGGTTTGTCATGTCTTCCTGGAAGCAGCCCTAGCAGCTAGAAATCCTGTGTGTGTGTGTGTGTGTGTGTGTGTGTGTGTGTGTGTGTGTGAGAGAGAGAGAGAGAGAGAGAGAGAGAGAGAGAGAAAGAGAGAGACTGTGCAAAATTGGGGTCTCAGTTTCATTTCTGCAGTGAGATGATTTTGAACCTGCAGCAGTCCAAACATTTAAGCCCAAATCAAAGTTTGTTGCTTTAAGAACCTCACTGTAAATTAGTTTGACCTATGCTGAACACTTATCTTCAACTCATTCATTTTTCCTAATGCTGGCACTGTTTCATAAGCAACAGGTCCCAAACCTATAGTGATGTTCCTAGAGTCTCACTCAACGTCTTCTACACTTAGATTGGGTTTTCTCAGATCAGTTTCCTATAATAATACTCAAATATTCCTTTCATCTTTTGGGGGGGATTACTAGGGATTGAGCCCAGGGACATTCAATCTCTGAGTTATACCCCCAGCCCTATTTTATTATTTTATTTTTGTGGTACTGGGGATTGAACCCAGAGTCATTCTACCTCTGAGCTACACCCCCAGCCCTAATTTTTATTCTTTATTTTGAAACAGGGTCTCATTAAGTTGCGGAGGGCCTCACTAAGTAGCTGAGGCTGGCCGCAAACCTGGATCCTCCGGTCTCAGCCTCCCAAGGACTGGGATTACAAACGTGTGCCACCACGCCCTGCTATTATTTATTTATTTTGAAACAGAGTCTCACTAAGTTGCTGAGGGCCTCACTAAGTTGCTGAACCTATCCTACCACCCACAATCCTCCTATCGCAGCCTTTCAAGTACTGGGATCACAGGCATGCGCCACCATACCCAGCTTTGTTTCCTTCTTTAAGACTCTGTTCATGTCTTTGGGGAGGCTTTCTGTGACTGAGTTAAAATGACCCCTCTCTTAATTATCCCTTTTATACCTCATAGTCACAAAAACAATGGCACTAAGTTGGTTTCCTGGTTTGTCTATAGGTTCTTTGAGAATAGAGTTCTGTGTCCCTTTGTTTTGAATTCCCACAGCCTAAAATGTAGATGGCGAACACACAGACACATGCATCAATCCAGGCATTTGCTTATTTAACCATCAGTCACCTCACATCCATCGTTTACCAGTGTAGGAGTTGGGGATGCTATTAAGGAGACAGACATGGTCTGTGTCCTCACTTTGATCAAATAGTGCAAACACAGTATGTACAAGACACCAGTCGTTTCCAATCCTGTGAATGTGCAGGCCTGAGTACTAATGAGAACCTTGAACAAAGATATCGGTGAGGTCAGGGAAGATCTAGAGGAAGCACTTTCAAGCCAGGCCTGAAGTTGAACATGTCTTTGAGTGAGAAAAATATTGAACATGGTTGTGCATTCTACAGGAATTTTTATTGAACACCAGATTTGTGATGGTGCTTGGGAAACAGAAAGTAGCCAGTCAGAGCCAGTTACTTGTGAGTTTAACACAGCTAACAGGCCATGAAGACAAATTAGGTGATTCTTTGTGCCACTCATAATGTTGACTCCAGAATGTACTTAGTTTTACAGTAATAGTGACTTTCAACTCGTGCTAGTGGTTCCCTATTGTTCACACATGGCTAACGTATGTAGAAGGTCTGGCCATCTTTTATTTGTGGGCCTGGTTTTTCTATTTTCAGTAAACTGCCTACAACCAACCCATTGCATTTTGCATTACTTAGATCTATTTATTCTTCCAAATATCCTAGTTTGTTTTAATTCTTATAATGCTCTTTGTATACCAGACAAACTCATTTTGGTATCATAAGCCAATTTAACAATTACCCTCTATTTTAACCCATAAATATGCAGGAAAATATGTAGCTGTCATGTAATGTGTTTCTTCTTAAGATCTTTGCAAATTCTTAGCACAGTTTCCACATCAAGGAGGTTAGTAAAGTAAGACAGTGCATCTTCCATTCATTAGTATATTCTCTGTTATATAGAAAAACTGTGGATGATGATAAAAACAGTAATCTATCTACCAGTGCTTGTTTTTCACTTTTCAATTCATATTTCTTGTGCATTTCCTATTGTCTCTATTTGAGATAGAATTCAGAAGGAAAAAATCGTCTATGACTGTACATATGAATCTAGCTCTTACCATTATCCACACATTTCTCCAAACTAGGTCAGAGGGCGATGCATTGATACCCTGGACAGGCTAATAGTATGTTGCCCTTTCCAACTGTCCTTAAATATCTGTTTCACAGTTATTATTTAGAAAGTATGAGGATAGCTAGTGGTAATGCATTCAGGCAGCCACCTGAACTATTCATATATATATGTGTGTGTGTATAATTTATAATTTTATATATAATTTATAATTTAATGCATATAATTTATATATTTTATATATAATTATATATAATTTTCATATATGATTTTATGTATAACTTTATACGTAATTATATATATATATATTTATATATAATTTTTCCCAAAATAGAAGTGGGAGCTGTCTATGTTGTCTTCCTCCTTAAATATATATATTAGTTCACTTAATGTTACTATAACAAAATACTTGCCTATAAAGTAACTTCTAAAGAGGTTCATTTGGCTCATGATTCTGAGGGTCCAAACAGCATGTTGCTGGTGTCTTGACCAGGGCCCCCTGGCTGCATTACAACATGGTGGAGAAATGGAAGGGGAACTGGCTGTGTGCAGAAGGAACCAAGGCTTGGTGTTGCCTTAGAACAACCTGCTCTTGGGAAAACTAATGTACATGGGAATTCACCTGGGGAGACCGGCATTAATCTCTTTACAGGGCCGTTACCCCCATGACTTAATTCCTGTCCACTAGGACTCATGTCTTAAAAGTTTTCACCACTTCAACACCCTCATACCCTTGGCCAAGCATGAACCTGTGGGGCACAAACTGTAAACAAACCATAGTCTGTATTTCCTAACAATATCTTTTGCGCCAGCACTTAGAACCTCTCCCCTTGATTCTAGTAACTCTACAATATTCACTGTATGAAGGACTATCAAGTATTCATCCCTTCCTCTCAATGGTGGTCATTCGGATGTTTCTATTTAGTTGCTTGTCTGGTGGTTTAGTTTACCTCTTAGAAATGTTGCTTCAGTGAGCATGCATACACTTTTTTACACTTTTATTGGTGCATTGTAATTATATATCATAGTGAGATTCAAAGTGCTACATTCATACATGCACACAGCACTTGGTGAGCATGCATATATTCTTGCTGATATGTTTTTTATATGTGGGGTAAATTCCTAAAAATGGAATTATTGACTAAAGGGAATGTGTATTTAAAATTTTGATAGATACTTTCAGTGTACCCTCCACAGAGCTAAGACCAAGCACACTGCTGTTAGCAGCAGGGTTAGAAAATGCCTGTGCTTAGATACTTTGTCTTTACTAATGGGACTTGGGAAAAAAACAAACAAACTGCTATTTCATTGACATTTTAATTAGCATTTCTATAATTATGAGGTAGATTGAACATCTTTTCAAATGTTTATAAACTGTTTGTATTTATTTTTCTGTGAATTGTTTTTTTATTTCCTTGGCTCTTTTATCTTTTGGTTTGAAAGAGCAGCTCATATCATTAAGAAAATTAATCCTTTGTCTGACTTATGTGTTGTAAATATTTCCCCTAGTTTGTCTATTGACTTTGTGGGTTTTAATTTTTTTTCTTTTTACCATACAGAAGTCTAAAAAATTTATTTCCAGCTTGGCAGTGCTCTCCCTAGTAATTAGTGGATTTGTGTTTGACACAGAAAGGTATTTTTTTCTAATCCTTCTTTTAATTCTGTGTTTCCCATTACAGTGGCTGTGGGGCTTTGTCCTCCCACCCCACTTCTGAGTCTCTAGTTCCTCAGTATATCTGTAGAATATAGTAGGTGCTTTGAAAATATTTAGTAAATGGGAAAAATAACGTGTGATGGTTCAGAGCATGATTGAAACTCTAGTCTAGTTGACTTTGGGCAACTTTTTAAGTCAATTTGCTCTTAAGTTTTGGTAGTACCTAATTCATAGGGTTGTTGTGAAAATATGAGTTGATTTTTGTAAGCTTTTATTTTATTTTATTTTATTCTGTGGTACTGGGAATTGAACCCAGGGCATTCTACCACTGAGCTACACCCCCAGCCCTATTTTATTTTTTATTTTGAAACAGGGTCTCACTAAGTTGCTGAGAGCCTTGTTAAGTTGCTGAGGTTGGCTTCAAACCTGTGATCCTCCTGTCTCAGCCTCCCAAATACTGGGATTACAGGTGTGTACCAACACTCCTAAGAAAAGTTACCATGCCTGGCCTTATAAACTTTTAGAATATAATGCCTGGTAGATATGAATTGTCCAGCAAATGTTTCTCATTCTTACTCTCAAAGGTCTTATTACTTTCACACACTCCTGGTATGCAACTCTCTTCTATTCTAGAAAGTTCCTTTTTGCTGTGGCTCAAAGAGTGGGGTATTCCAGGTACTTTGAACACAGCACTTTCTGAGGCCTGTCTGGAGGCATGCAGGTGGGACAGGGTCTCGCCACACAAGTGATTGCAGGGTTCAGTCTGCCAGGCAGCCATCCAGTCCAAATTCCAACCCATTGGCCAGTATAGAGAGAGAATCTGAAAGAAAAATTCCTGCAGAAATTCCAATTAAAAGATAACGGAAGCATGAAGTGAAGCTAATTAATCTTAGCGCCTCTGCCTTTTTGGTAAGGTTGGTGTCTTTGAGGTTCTTTGCAAAAGGCCCAGTGCTAATTTACAAAGATAGTCTAATTGTTCTTGAGAGAGGGACTAGAGACAAATAATTCATGTATCATTACAAAGGTTTAATCACAGCAGATTTATTAATAATCCTTAAATTAAAAAGGTAAATCTGAGCTTGGGTTTACAAAGGAATTAGCTGAACGAGGTATGATTTTCTGCATCACCTCAGTTATCAGTAGATTTGTCTAGAAACATTTTCTTCTAGACTTCAGAGAGGGATTCTGTGTGGTCTAGAAGCACCAGTGGGTATAGCATGTGGAAGTGGAAGGAGAAGACAGGAATGTGTCTGCTGACTGGCTTGTAACCACCAGGCCTTGGCTGGTTGTGTCTAGCCACTGCTTTCCTTCTATTTGAAATCTTTTTTGGGGGCAGGTTGCCTGAAATTTCTTCCCTCTTAATTTCTTCTCCGTTCCTTCGGTGGTAAATCCTCACTGTTCCATTTGTTTTATTTTTACTTCCCCTTACCTTCCCCTGCTCATTCAGTGGCCAGTCCCGCTCTCTCTAGACCATGAAATCACCCAGACCTGGCTCCCAGATTGCTGGTCTGGCAGCCCCTTTGGGCTTCAGAGACTCAGCCTCCCAGTGCCCTCTGGTTGACCTCCACACACACGTGTCCAGTGATGCTCTTTGTAGACACTGCCTTCTCTTCTTATTTTAACTAATGGTAGCTGTCATAAAGTTGACTTTCTATACAGACAAAGTCTAAAGCCTTAATATATCCAATCAGGTGACTTTCAAATATCCATTTATCCTTTTTCCTTCAACCTTAATGCTAAATGAAGTGAGAGAAATAGTAATGAAAATCGGAGTGGGGAGAGCCAGGAGGATTGTGAGAGGCCACTTTTAATGAGTGGAATACCCTCAAATGATACCAGGTGGCAGAGGAAATTCCACCTTGGGATCATTTAATATAGATATTCTAGAAAACACTTTAAAAAGGGCATTTTGGGCTGCGTGGTAGTTTAGTTTCCTGAAAGGTCATTATGGCTGGACACGGACGTCCTGTTAGGAAAGCCATGGAGCACGCTGTACCGCAGGGTGTTGGGAATGCAGGAGATGGCACAGATCAGGGAACCCTGGAGCAGCGAGGACCCTAGAGTGAACCACCCCATCAGTTGCAAGATAAAAGTGGGCTGAAATGTGTTGTTTCAAGTCACATCCTGACTCCCCGACAACCTGGGAGAAGAATCTCAGTCCTTGGATTTATAATTGTAGGACTTGTCTTCCATCATTGTGCAGTGGAATGCGACTTCTCACTCCCCAGACTCTTTACAGAGCCTAAATCATGCGAGCTGCCCTTGTCTCTGGTCCTGTGTGCACAGTCTACACGTCCCAGGGAGTAGACATGAGGGCCCCCAAGCCTGATGGACCTGCAGGGGAGCTCCGCATTTTACTGAATCCGAGCCTCAGTTTTCTTACCAGAAAGATAGCAAGAACCTCCCTTACTGGATTGTTGTACTAGGCAACAAGTGTAAGATCCCTAACTGACAGCGGCTCAGAGCGCATCGCTGACTGGTCGGTACTTCTAAGTGTGGAGGAGTTCTCTGGGAAGCCGGGCACATTCATGTCCTCTCTTCGTTATGTTTGCCTCTTCTGCAAAGTCCTTACGGGCAATGCAGTTTTGTGGCTGCTTTGCCCTTTCCTTTGGGGAAGAAAATACTTCCCCTTCTAGAGAAAGCCTGAAGGAAATTGTGTGAACTCCAGTATTCAATTCCTGGTAAGCATTTTACAGCAAGGGTGGTTAATAGAGTCAGGGAGAATTGAACTCACTGCGGCCAGCGCTTTGCATTTCCCCACCTGATTGTTTCCAGAGATAGTGTGACATTGTTTGGCCTTCAATTAATCCTGTCTGTTGGTTACCACTTGTCCCCATTTTATAGGCAAGAAAACTGAGGAGCAGACAGTGGGCTCATCCAGTTAGTATGGCTGAAGCAAAAGAAGATTGTAGACCTCCTGCCTCTAAAGTGAGCAGTCTTCATGCCTTAGCTTTCAAATAGAAGAAGCCAGGGCCAGGGATAGGCAAATAACCCTTTGGCCACCAGATCTCTCCTCCGGTGTTCCCTGTTTGTTCTAGATATTTAGATGGGAAATTTCCCCATTAAGGCCATCCCCCACCTTCCAAGACAAAAGCTACTTCTTACTTTTTTATTTTTTTTGTAGTGCTGGGGGTCGAACCCAGGGGCATTCTACCTCTGAGATATACCTCCAGCCCTATTTTATTTTTTCTTTGGAAACAGGGTCTTGCTAAGTTGCTGAGGGTCTTGCTAAGTTGCTGAGGCTGGCCTTGAACCTGCGATCCTTCTGTCTCAGCCTCCCAAGTACTGAGATTACAGATGTGCACCACCACACCTAGTTGAGAAGAGTTACTTTTACAAGAAAAAAAATTAGTCATGCCTAGAGAGCCTTGAAAGTAGCGGAAGCTTGGCAACCCCTTTGGTTTCTGGTAAGAGATTGGATGGCTCTGGGAGCTGACCTGGGAGGGATTTCAGTGCTTGGGGCGGGGGGTGCTGAGGGATGCAGGACTGTTTTCTCCATGGCTGGTGAGAAGACTTAGCTTGAGTTACAGGAAAAAGTGAGTAGTGATTGGGCCCACAAAACTGTAGCAATGTGTGACTCTGGACATGTCACGCTGGCTGTTTTAAATACATGGTATGAAACAGCTAGGGGAAAGCAAATTCACATTCCCACTGGCAGGTTAAGGCCTTTTACTATCCTGAAGTCATGTCTGCTTTCTTTTATTTGAAATACGCCACTTTTGGATACGGTATTCATGTTTCATTGCTGTGAAGGTGGTCACACCTGTTGGGGATACACCAATTCCAAAGACTGGTGGGATACTGATATCACAGTTCCCCCCCAAAAAAATTCCAATTCTGTAGTTTTATGGACAGTATTTCAGAGACAGCCCAGTTGTTTTTCTTTTTTTTTTTTTGACTAAATGTAAAATTTCACAAGTGTTGAATTTTTTTAATATTACAAGTAGCAGTAGTAAGATTGACAGATTACTTTCCTTGTTATTCTCTTAAGAAAATCAGATAAACTTTGGCCCTTCTGGTCCTTTTATTTTGTCCCAGTGCTGGGGATCAAACCCAGGGCAAAATGAATAAATACAGGCATTTATTTTATTAGCGATTCTTCCCTGTGCATGATTGGTTTAGTGAGTTTTGCTTTATGCATATTTGGAGATTATCTGATAATAAATCATCATTTAAAATATGTTTATGTATAACCTATATACTACAAAAATATTTAATATATGGTTGTATTACCTTGACAAAATTGAGACAATATGAGTGGGAAAATATTTCCACAAACAACTATTAATTTATAGTTACTCAGATAATGGCATACACGTTCACTTTCAGTTCTGTCTGGGCAGCTCTGTAAATTGTGTATTGATTATGCTAATGGCGCTGGTGTTTTTATTACTTGTCTGCAGATACATGCAGATGGAATGCACATTTGGCAAGGTTGTCATTCTGTAGGAAAACATGCATTTTTAAAATCTGGTTTTTGGAGAGATTGTGATAAAACTAAAGAAAAAATTAAACTCATATGGAAACTTAAGGAATTATTTTGTGTTCTAGGAAATGAAAAGTGCAGTTAAAAAAGTTAAAAAATGATGCTCATATATTTCCTTTGTTTCAAATTCCTTAAGGAAAGTGTTGCAGAAGTGGTACTGAATCAATAACAATCTATTTTTATAGTTTATTCTTGGTTGTGTGGCTTTTTTTGTCTTATCTGTCAGGCTGAAGGAAACTTAGACATTCAGGGTTGTATGTAGTTTTAAATTTATTAGTCCAATTAGAGGAAGGCAAAATGGATTTCTTTTTTTCAATTATACATAATTTTCTTATAGTTTCTAATAGTTCATAATTCATAAATCAGAGCCCCACTTCTTGCTCTTATCTTTCATTGCATAAACATGTACCTTACAGGATTTTTCTTCTCTTTTGCTGAGTCATCATGTTACCAAAACAATTATTTATAAACCACTTTCTTATCTTTCTAAATAGAGTTACTTAAAAATGTGGGTTCCCAGTTGTGTGTTAGCTAAGAACAAAAAGAAAAATACTTTTTTCCACTTGTTTTCAAATCATTTTCTACTTTATTTTAATAGCAGTTTGATCCCCACTTTGTTGGAAAACCATTTGGAACTGCCAAAGGAGAAAAAGAAGAAGTTTTTTTGTGTTTGTGGGTGTTATGATTCTATTTAGCGAGATATTAAATGCCCAAATGTTGTGTTTACTTGACAATCTTTAGACAAATCCAATTGTTCCTGTCTTTAAAATTTATCATTAAAGTTAAGAAGTGGAATTTCTTAAAAAATTAAATTAAAAGGAGGTGAACTAGTATTTGAGGCCAGCCTCAGCAACTTAGAGACCCTCAGCAACTTATTGATACCCTGTTTCAAAATAAAAAAAAAATAAAAAGGGTCGTGTGGCTTAGAGGTAGAATGCTCCTGGGTTCAATCACTAGTACCAAAAAAAGAAAAAGAAAAGAGAGAGAGAGAGAGAGAGAGAGAGAGAGACAGAGAGAATCAAAGTTGCTTATAAAGACTATTAAATGATAATATTTGCTCCATTTTTTTGTGAATGAGTAGTTATACTAAGTACTGTTACATTATATAAGTACTGTTACATTGTTCAAGTATAGTGACATTGTATAAGTACCGCTACATTGTACAAGTACTCTTACATTGTATAAGTACTCTTACATTGTATAAATATGGTTACATTGTAGCAAACCAGTATTTGTTTAAAACACTTTCCCCCCCCAAGCTAGTGTTTCAGTAATTGATATAGTTAACTTTTAAGTATTGAATTCAGAAATATTGTTGCAATTTGATTGATACTATCTAAAATGGCTGAAGAAATAAGAATAGTTGGTAGAAATATTAAGAAGTATGTCTCCTAGCTAGGCATGGTGGTGCATGCCTATAATCCTAGTACTTGGGAGGCTGAAACAGGAGGATTGCAGATTTGATGCCAGCCTCAGCAACTTAGTGAGACCCTGTTTCAAAAAAAGGGCGGGGGTGTAGCTCAGAGGTAGAACATCCCTGGGTTTACTCCCTAGTCCAAAAAAAAAAAAAAAAAAGAAAAAAGGATAATGCTTGAATTCTTCTTGCCCCAGATTTCCTTTGCTGGGTAGAATAATGCTTCCGTGCAGTGTTACTATAGCTGAGGCTCCAGGCTTATTTGATAAATAACTAGACTCTTTCCCAAACATCTAAATATCTAAATCTTAGCTTCAGAAATAGTTTTGTTTATGGTTACAATTGTCCTAAGAAGCATTTTTCAGTATATCTAGTCATCATGTGCTAAGATTATACATACATACTTTGAAGTAATTTGTTTACTCCAGAGTAGATTTTTTTAGCAGTTTTCAAACTATTTTGCTGTAGTGAAATTAGAACCTGAGTACCTGGATATTAAAAGTATTTGTATGTAATATTTTTCTCACATACAATGGAAGAAAGGGTATTGAGGCCTGGTTTAAGACTGAGCAAGGGAATATTTGAGTTATTTGTTATCAGTCTAGGCGATTATGTAGCAAGCCACTTTCTGTCATTTAAAACACTTTCCCCCAAGCTAGTGTTTCAATAATTGTCAAGATTGTTAACTTTAAAGTATTAGATTCAGAAATATGATTGCAGTTTAACTGATGCTTTCTAAAATGGTCAATTCATGTGCCCAATTAGTTTTCTTTTGTCTGCTTGTCCTACTGACTTGTCATCATTCTTTATGGTTTCTTACCACATTTTTCTTCTATAAAAAAAGGTTAAATATACGTTTTTAAATGGACACTTTTTGGCTGGGCGTGGTGGCGCACGCTTGTAATCCCAGTACTTTGGGAGGCGGAGACCGGAGGATCCGGGTTCGCGGCCAGCCTCAGCTCTTTCTCTCTCTCTCTCTCTCTCTCTCTCTCTCTCTCCCTCTCTCTCTCCCTCTCTCTCTCTCTCCTTAGTGAGGCCCTCCGCAACTTCGTGAGACCCGGTTTCAAAATAAAGTATAAAAAATAGGGCGGGGGGGGAGCGCGGTGGTAGAACGCCCCTGCGTTCAATCCCCGGTACTGCAAAAAAAAAAAAAAAAAAAAAGGACACTTTTTGGAGGCAGTACTGGGGGTTGAACCTAGGAGCATTCTACCTTCGAGCTACACCCCAGCCCTTTTTATATTTTATTTTGGAATAGGGCCTTATTAAGTTGCTGAGGCTGGTCTTGAATCTGCAATCTTCCTGTCTTAGCCTCCCAAGTGCTGGGATTACTGTCATGTGTCACTGTGCCCAGCTTAACATGGACACTTTAATATATTTATTCGGGCTTTATATTATTAATTTTTTGTTTTTTAAGAAAAGAGGTTATTTTGGCTCAGTGTTGGAGGTTGAAAGTACAAATAGCAGAGGGTAGGCTCTAGGGAGGACTCCCCTGGCTACATCACATCATGTTAGGAGCACATGTGTATCTTTGGGTAGGGTTTTATATTATTGAAAGTAGTGGTCTAGCATGGTTACTCTGTTTTAGGAAAACGATTGTGAACTGCATGTAGAATCATGTTAAGTTACTGAAGCTAATGGTCAATGGTTTTTAAAAAGATGGAAAGGGATATTAGAATTCATGTCTTTTTGTTTTTGGTTTAATTTTAAATTTATTTTTCTTTGTCCTTATTTGTGTTTGAAATAAAATTGAAGTAAAAGAAGTCTGGCCAACAATCTCTTTAAGTCCCAATCATTGTCTTTGGGGTCCTTGCAAGCATCTTTTACTAGATTAAAAAGTTGTCACATGTGATATTTCTGTCCAGTATTTCTCCAACTTTGGCATTTATTTACCACTATCTAGGTAACTATATAGATGAATAAAAAACAAAACCTGGGTTTGAAAATAGCTAGAAAAATGAGTCATTAGCTTGGATGAATACACTTATTTTAAAACAAAGTCAGCAAGTTCATCCATCTCTAGGAATGGTTTCACCAAGTCCAGTGCCTGGCCATCGGAGGCAGCTCCTCACTTTCTATGTCCACAATCAGTCTAGATCTTATTTCCATATTTTCTTTCTGCCCCTCACTTAGTTTGTGCTCCCCACTTCTTTTTTGGCTTATGTTGCAGCCTGTGGACGGATTTCCCTGCTTCCCAGTCTCGTCTTTATCCAACCCATCCTTTCCATGACCAATGGAGCATCTTTGTGAAACATCAACCAGATCAGTCACTTCCCTACTTCAACATCCCTTGATGGCTTCTCACAGTGCCGCGCGAGGCTGGCCTGTGCACATTTCCCTCACAGGGGTTCCTTTATGACCCGGCCTCTTCCAGCCTGGTCTCCATACTGACCCCCCTTCTTTCCACTCTATCCAGTGCCCCTCAGTTGAGTAGCACAGAAGTACTTGCACTTCCTGCAGAGCATCATGCTGCTGTATGCATCCGTGGCTTTGCCCATGTGTCCTGGGTTTGCAGACCCCTGTGCTGTCCATCCTCTGCTATCTCTCCTTCAAAACTTAGCCTGAGTTGCTCTGCTTTGGGTAAAACACTCCTGCCCTAAATCTTCCCCATCTGAGTACTTATTCCTCCTACACCATTGATTTATTTCATCCATTTATCTCCCTGCATGAATGCTTGGGCCTTGTCATGTCATGACATTTGCTAAGAAATGATAAGTTTTGAATGGCAAACTTAGGTAAATGGACAAAGCTGCTGAAGGCCAGGGAAAACAGATTGGCAGTTTCTGGTCTCTCCAAGCTGCCCCTGGCTACTCTGAAAACTAAAAGCATCAGTATCTCCAAGCCCATAACCTGTTTCTAAACAAATAGTTGAGAAATTGCAGAAGATTGTAAGTTTCTTGGGACAGGGACCAGGTCATAGATTTTGTACCTCCAGGATCTTAGCCAAATGCCTATCACCTGATAGGTGCCCAGTAAACTTTTGTTTACTGCAGTTATAACAAGATTGCCATAGTGATTTATTTTGAAGTTAAATGACTTTAAAGTAGAGCTATGTTTCTAACTTCTCATTTGAAAGTTGGAGAGCTGTAGCAGGGTGTGGTGGTGCATGCTTGTAATCCCAGTACAGGGAGGCTGAGACAGGAGGATCGCAGCTTCAAGACCATCCTTAGCAACTTAGCGAGACCTGTTTCAAAATAAAAAATAAAATCAGCCTGCGGGTGTAGTTTGAAGGTAGAACATCCCTGAGTTCAGTCCCCAGTACCACACACACACATACACATACCAAAAATAAATAAATAAATAAATAAATAAATAAATAAATAAATAAATAAAACAACCAGGAAAAGAAAAAAAGCAACAGAAAGTTGGAGTGCTGAAGTTGCGTTCTTCTATTCAGCCTTTCTTTCAACAATAAAGAAATTTGGGTAGGATTTTCTGATTGGAAGAGGAGAAACTTTTTGTTTGGTTCCAAAGTGTGCATGTGTGTATTTTTTTAAACCTCTTCCAAGGCTAATTTCCTCCCACTCAGTATCTTTCTATGAGGAATTTCATTCTAGATAGAGAATGGTAATAAATTCACGTTTGGCATGTTCTCCTTGATAATAGTGCATCTGTGATATTTCTCTTTGGTCTTCAAGGACCATGATAGACCTGTAGAACAATCAAGCAAAACCACAGATGTTCTAAACTTCAACAGTGTGATTTTGTTTAATGTAGAGATAATACTTTCTGTCTGAGAAGGTTTTATAGACAAAGGGAAGAACAAATAGATGAAAGTAGGATTTTTCCTTCTATAAAACAATTTAATAACTTTCATAGATTAGAGTGTTTAGAAACATTGAAAGATATAAACATTACAAGCTAGGCATGGTGATGCACACCTATAATCCCAGGACTTGGGAGGGTGAGATAGGAGGATCACAGGTTCAAGTCCAGGCTCAGCAATAGCAAGACTCAGCAACCTAGTGAGACCCTGTTTCAAAATAAAAAATATAACAAAGGTTGGGGGTGAAACTCAGAGGTAGAATGCCCCTGGGTTCAATCCCTAGTACCACGGGGAGGGTGGGAAGCAAAGCAACATTGCAGAAAAAGGAAGAGCCTATTGTCGACCTTAGCCATATGAGCTTTCTGGACCTGTTGGTGCACAACCAGGTCTCGGTGGGGACTGCCATCAGTGTCCTGCTAAGCTGAGGCTGCAACTCAGGACGTTCCTCCCTAGTCACCCCGCTGATTGCTTTTGTTTTGTTTTTGTTTTGCTTGTCTGTTTACCTTTAGTTGACAGTAAGAAAAAAAATGAGACAGCGGACCAGCAGGCAAGTGTGGGACAGACGGCCGCACAGCCTGGCAACTTTGCAACCCTTCATTAGAGCCTGCTTGCCATTTCATAACAGTGTGGGACTTATTTTCCCTAAATCTGCTTTCATCTTATGGGATTTCAAGTTAGAATGCACATCTAGAGCCCAGAAAGCACAAAATAATGATCCCACCCTTTGGTTTTTGAAAACCAGAAAGGCTTTCTGCTTCTTGTTAACTCTTTGTAGCCTGAAGGTAACTTTTCCTCTGTTCGTAAAAAGTATAAGGAGAAATCCATGAATGCAAGTTGAATGCTTGCAAAAGGAAGGAATGCTTTCAGACATGATTTTTTCAAACAGGCTGTCTTTGATGATTTTTTCAGGGAAGGGCTTCTAAATATGTCAGTAAACCTAAAGGACTAGTTATTTGTATACATGTGAACATTAAATACAACATTAGACAATTAATTATTTTTTGGCACAAGATAGTTGTTAAGCTGAGGTTGTTAATCATCTTTTGTAGTGATTTTTGGGAGACTTGAATTTGGAATGTATTTGTATAAATCATTTGTTTACTTAATTAGCATAGAGTTCCTAAATATAAGATACTGGGTTTTAGTGCATATTTAAAAAAAAATTTAGAATATATCCTTAGGTACTTTCTAAAGTAACAAACCCCTTATATGTTTACTATTATAGCAGTAATGTTTTGAACCACTTTTTCTTGAGTATTTATTTTTTGTAACTTTTGGCAATAAAAATCAAGGAGAACAAGGCTTCAGGTAATAAAGATTCAGGTCACCATGATGAAACCAAGATTTGTTTCTTTACAGCAGTACGTATCTTTTAGTTGGTGGTTTCTTGAACTCACTTGGTGCTGTGCTGGTTAATTTAGGGTAGAGTAATTCATGCCATGGTTGTTTCATTTGGTGAAAAGCTGGCTGTGACCAGAGAACAGAATGTTAGGAAACGGTCCAGTTGTGAGTTTGCGTGTGTGTAAGTGGAGTATTCTGGCTTCATTCATCTCTTGCCAGTCTTAGTTGTTAAGTAATCTTCTTGCATTCATATTTACATCATCCTCAGAATCTTGTGTTTCTGCCACTATCATAAAAACTGACTCTGGTTTTTTAAGATAGGGCTTCATGCTTGGAATTAACCAGGAAAAGCCTCATTTATATCTCCTGCAAGAAGAACCAGGGCCTGCACTGTGCGCTTGCTGCCAGAAGTTTTTATAGTAATACTTTGTATCTAGGCTCTGGCTTTTACCATTAAATGTGCTTTTTATAGAGTACCAAGTTATAAATGTAGTGCAGCTACGGCATATTAATCTTACTGCAGAGATTTAATGAGGCAGTTGTTTTGCGATGGACACTATTGGGAGCAGAGAGCGACAGAGTTTTACTTTACCACTGAGCTGCAGAAATATTCCTTGCCTGGTAATAATTATAACCACATGATCTCTGAGTTTTTCTTTCTTTTGCCAGTGCTTTTCCATGCAAAAGTGGCTTGGAAGGAGGTCCATTGCTAGGCAATGAAATGGATTGGAAATTGGGCTGTTCTCACAGTAGTTTGACATTTTAGCTTTGATCAGGCATGGGATCCTTGTTGCAAAGAGAGAAATATGTAAGATGAGTTTCAAGAATACAGAGAGTCTTTGCCAGTCCACTGAGATGGCTTTTAGATATTCATTACTTTTACTTGACTTTTATATAGGTTATAAAAAGTAAATGTGGTGAAACCTCATTTTTACATGGACAGAATAGAATTTCTGCTGGTTGGCCTTAAACTGATCCCACACTTGAAATTAATTGAAGTGCATAGGTTTATTGCCTCCAACACTTTCAAGCCCGTGCAATTTTTCATTTTCCCCAAAGTTGTAATTTTATTATACCAAGTTAAAGCAATAACAATCCTTAGGAAGAGGAAGATGAGAAGAAGGAAAGAACTACCTGCCAGAGAACATAATAAGGGGAAAAATCACGGCTCTTTTAAATTCTCCTTTATAGGTAATGTTAACAAAATTGGAAACGGAATGCTGCCATTTATTTTAGTAATAATAATTGTGTCTGTATTCCAAAATTCACCCTTCTATTCAGATCAGAACACTATAAATCCAGTGTTCCACAGCACCCTTTTGAAGGGATGAACTGGAAAGTTGGTTGAGCTGGTGAGATCATCCATGATGGACGCACCATGCTTGAGGTGCACTGTTTAGAGCAGGGGGCAAGGAGTGCCTGCAGCTATGCTAGGATGCACATTCCAGTTGCGGTGTAGGGGTAGGGGATCTTTTAAAATATTGCCCTTTGAGTGGGTTTATAGCCAACAATGTAGTTGGAAGGACAATTGTCCTTCATGTGGGGGTTGTGGGGGCAGGGCAGTCCTTATAGGCATGGACCTTGTATTTACAACCCCTTAGGTTGAAGTCAGAGGTTTGAATGGCTAGCAGAGTAATACAATTATTTTTTATGATTGGCTCTCAAAGGACTTTATAAAAACTACATCACTAAGGCCATGTGCAATTACCGAAGTGTAGCCACCTGTGGGAAAGAAATGGTTGACAATGCACACTTTCTAGACTCTTCCTCCAGCAACTGGCATTAGGAATGGAAACCCCTGGCACAAATAAACACATCTCTTGCATGGGCGAGAAAGAATTTCTCGTGAAAGTGGAGATTGGGAAAAATCTCCTTACAGGGAGAGAAACTGGGATTGTAGTACTCATTACACTAAGGCATCATAGGCTATAATCGAACCCACCTCCCAGAGGGTCCCACTTAAGTGTTGACCTAAAAACAAATTCGCCAGTTGGCTGGAGCATGCATCCTAAAGTTGCAGCAGAAGTGAATAAGCTTGACTGACTTCGGTCCCCAAAGGGTTCCATCTGTAGATGCAGAAGTGGAAGCAAAACCATTTTTATTAGTGTTAAAATGACCCTCATTCTAATAACTAGCCATTGTGTCAGAAGCATGGACTGGGCCATTCTCTAGCTTTTAAGAGTGGAAGCATCATGCATTCGTATATTTGTTAAGTATTTTTTACATTGGATTTATGTAAAGTGTTCATATTCTTGAATAATAAGGAAGGCAAGTTTTTATCATTTTTTTTCTGCATACTACTTAAAGTATTCAGAGAGTCTCCTTATTTAAAAACAAACAGTTCTGCAAACTTCATGTGTAGCATTTAAATAATCATATTAAAATTCAGACCTAACACTCACATTTCCCTGAGTGCTGTCAGTTTTTGAGAAACTGGAATCTCATGCTAAACAACTAAGAATATTCAGTGTGTGTCTGCTACTTCCCAACACGTACTTAGTGGCATGGGGGACACTTTGTCATAGTAGGGACAGTTATTTAGTTTCCTGAATTGCTTTCTAGTTTGGCAGCGTTTTGCCACTTGGCTTTAGTTTGTGGAAGATCTTTGAACCATTTCCCATTTGTTGTGTCTATAGCTCTAGACACAACATTTGAAAGCAGGAAACTCAACTGTGATCGGTCATATAGTGTCGGTTTTGGAAAATGTAGATGCTTTCTAATTTGGAGGTAACTAATCTGCTCCTATTTGCAGAAAAGATACCAGTAAAGGACTTATTTTTTTCTTTGCGGTACTGGGGCATTCTACCTCCGAGCTACACCCTCAGCCCTATTTTTTATTCTTTATTTTGAAATAGGGTCTCACTAAGTTGCAGAGGCCTCAATAAGTAGCTGAGACTGGCCGTGAACCCGGATCCTCCTGTCTCAGCGTCCCAAGTACTGGGATTACAAGCGTGCGCCACTATGTCCGGTTCAGTAAAGGACTTTTTAAAAGTCGCTCTCTTTTTTTCTCTTTCCCCTTTTCACCATCACTAAATAATATTAACTAAGCGCTCACCTGGAGACAGGGTTATGCTGGGCAGAGTATAGGACAAACGAAAAAGATCCTGTGATTACTCACTCCCTGGGGAACAAGCCCAATATATAGAAAAGGGCACTGTGTAGAGCATTGAGATAATAATTTTTCAGATGGCAAGTCAACCCAAATTACCAATTTACTTAAATACTATGTTCTTTAAAACAAAGAAAGAAAAACCGACAACAAACAAAACTTGCTCTTTGAGATGGGAATTCAGCTTTTTTCATGAACCTGAGGGATTATTATACATGTTGAAATGTAAGTTGATTTTTGCATATGAATCATTTGAAGGGTGGCAGTATAGCTAAGTCTATTGCAGATGCAAAGAAGGGATTTGGAACAAAGGCCAGATTGAAAAAATAGGTGGCTTTTAGAAGTAGAGTTCCTAAAAGTGTGTTACATCTAAGGTAGTAGGACTCACATTCAGACAGCAGGATGGTGGTAGTATTTATGAACCTTTCTAAAAGATACTTGGTTAATTTTTTTTTTTTTTTTGGCACTGGGAATTGAACCCAGGGGCATTCTACCTCTGAGCTACACCCCTAGCCCTATTTTTTATTCTTTTTATTTTGAAACAGGGTCTCACTAAGTTGTTCAGGGCCTCACTAAGTAGCTGAGGCTGGCGGCAAACCCAGATCCTCCAGTCTCAGCCTCCCATGTACTGGGATTACAAGCGTGCACCACCATGCTCGGCTTTACTTGACAAATTTTGATTGTATAGATTATTGGCTATGTTTCAAATATTTAATGTAATATTTATTTGTGCATGTGTGTATGTGTGGTATGGAGGATTGAACCCAGGGGAGTTCTACAACTGAGCTACACCCTCATCTCTCTTTATTTTTATTCTGAGACAACAGGCATGTACCACCACACCCAGCCTTCATGCAACATTTAAACAATATTAAGTATATTTATATTTAAATAATCCAATTTATTATAGTCATACTAAAATTAATGTTGTCATATTGGAAATATGACTATAAATAATGCATTACCTATTTCTTAGGTATCTTGATACAACTCATAATTTTATAAGTATTTCATTGATTAAGGTCTTATAGAAAATGGTAATCTCTAGTTTGCTTTGAGACGTAATTTATTTCTGACTTTGGAGGAATTTTTGCTATTAGAAATTAGTATCTCATAATTAAGTCACTGATTATATTATCCAAATTTTCCCTAGAGAGGCATACTCTCTTTCTCTCTTCCTCCCTTCCCCCCACCTCCACCCCTTTCCTTTCCTGCAAAGAGGAGTAGAGGCTACAGGGATTTTGGGGATACATCCTCAAAATGAGGCAAAGAACAGCATAAATAATCAAAAAGTTGTCTGGGTGTGGTGGCTCATGCCTGCAATACCAGTCTTGGGTAAGCTTCTGAGACAGGAGGATCTCAGGTTCAAGGCCAGCCTTAGCAACTTAGCAAGGCTCTCAGCAACTTAGCAAAACCCTGTTTCCAAATAAAAAATAAAATAGGGTTGGGGGTGTAGCTCAGAGGTAGAATGCCCCTGGGTTCAATCTCCAGTAACACACACACACACACACACACACACACGCA
>PVJS01038225.1:0-19521 GCA_004027185.1 Glis glis
GGGAGACCCGGTTTCAAAATAAAGTATAAAAAATAGGGCCGGGGGTATAGCGCGGAGGTAGAACGCCCCTGGGTTCAATCCCCGGTACCGCAAAAAAAAAAAAAAACATGAATCCCACTCTGACCATTGGTTTACTCCTGCTTTTCTCTCATTTCTTGGCTTGAAGGGGAAAGCTATGCACTTCCAGGAGCTTGGAGGAAAATGTTCTGTGTGGCCAAAAGATAGAAAGTCACAGGAGAGAGGGGCACCAGGTAAATTGGGAGCCTGAGAGGAAGGTAGCAGGGGAGTCTGATTATATAGTAATGCATTGGATTTTACATTTTTTCCTAAGGGCTAATGAAAATCACTGAAGCATTTTAAGAAAAGGAATGATGTAATCTAATTTAAGTTGTAAAATCACCTAGGCTGCTGTGTGCAATGGGAAAGGAATTTGAGAAGGGCAAGTAGAAAGCTTGGGAGACCTAACCTGACACTCTAGGTAAGACAACCTTTTAACACTATATCCATAAAATATAATTAGGAGCTGGGCATGGTGGCACATGCTTGTAATCCCAGTACTTGGGAGGCTGAGACAGGAGCATCGCAGGTTCACGGCCAGCCTCAGCTACTTAGTGAGGCCCTCCACAACTTAGTGAGACCCTGTTTCAAAAATAAAGAATAAAAATAGGGCTGGGGGTGTAGCTTGGAGGTAGAATTCCCCTGGGTTCAATCTCCAGTACTGCAAAAAATAAAATAAAATGAAATAAAATAATTAGGATCAGAATGTTTTAATCAACAAGGATGCTCTCCTTAGGAGTATTTATATAAGGAAGCATTGGCAAGGCCTCCAAAGCAGATTCATTTGTTAAAATCTTCCTTCCTTAGGTCATCAGACTGTCTCCGAAGTTACCTGTTAGCTGGGCTGGAGATCATGAGTTTGCCCCTGTAAATGGGACTTCACTGTTCAAAGTCTGCTCTGTGCCCTGGAGTCTCACTCATACTGAATGCATCATCTGAGAGGCCACCTCTGTCCCTGGCCTTCCAGTGACCCAGCTGATAGAAAGGGAAGGCAGGGATACCTGGGAGGAAGGACGGGAGGACGAAAGTGAGATGGGCATGTTATTCCTCAGTTTCTCTCCTGGTTTATATCTTAGGGCCTTTCCTTATTGAAATATATCATAATATCTCCAAAATATTGGGAGAGATGCCCTGTCCTCAGGCTGAGTACTCTCAAATGGGCCTGTTTTGCACCTTGTTGGGATTTTTTCCTACCCACAGAGCGAGATATCTGTAGACCCAGGGGATATATCCACCCAGAGCCCACACTCCCCATCCTGAACCATGATGTTGGTGCATTGGTCTCCACAATTCTCTTCTAAAACTGCTCTAAGCCTACTTGTAGGGTCTGCATGAATAAGTATAGCTCTTTGGGGAAGGGTGATCTCGATGGAGACAGAGACTGTAATATGGCCTGGCAAGTCCACAAATATACCTATGAGGTCACTTTTAGAATGAAATATAGCTGCTGGGGTATGAAGTGAGGTGAGGCAGCTGTCGGCCTGGAGGGGCACCTGGTCCTCCCACATGTGTCAATGAGAAACTCCGTGCATTCTGAGTATCCTCTTTGTGATTCTTGTTTTCCAAGTCATTGTGAAGATGTATCAACTGAGGTAAGATAATCAAACTCATTTTACTCCTCCATTTGTTAGCTTGATTTATAGCTGCTAAAGATTTTATTAATTATTATTATTATTATTATTATTATTGTTGATTTGGCACTGGAGGTTAAAATCAGGGACATTCTACCCCAGAACTACACTCCCAGCTCTTTTTATTTTATTTTTTATTTTGAAACAGGGTCTCCCCAAGTTGCTGAGGCTGGTTTCGAACTTGTGATCCTCCTGTCTCAGCCTCCCACATACTGGGATTATAGGTGTACATCACAGTCCCTGACTTAACTGTCAAATGTTTAAATGAATGTTTTGTGGACCTCAAGTTTTACTGTTACTCAGGGCTGCACTAAAGTCAGAAATCTACAGTTCTTCTCAGGTGTCCTTCTTCACACAAGGGACTTTTTACTTCCTGCCTCAGGCCTATGGTGATGGCAGTTCTTCCTCCCAGCCCACTCCTTACTGGTCTTCCTGAACCCCACCTCCGCCTGTGCAAATTATCCTCATATTAAACCCTTCCCAACTGACCAGCATGAATGTAGCATAGTTTCCTGCCAGGTTCCACATAAACACAAAGCCAAGAGACCAAATGTTGAAAAGATGATAACAAAACATGATTATAGGGCAGTAATTTGAATTTAGGTCCAAACAATGTGTGAAATATCAATGTGTACTAGCTTTTAGTCCCGTAATGTACATAGGCAAATTATGTACATTGTACATAGATTAACTATGTGTTTGAGCAGAGGAACCCAGTTCTAGAGCACAATTCTATACTATTTGGCTCCCTCTCTCTCCATTTAACCCTATACAGATGGGACATCTCAGCTTTGGTTTTCTCTCTAAGGTGCCCATCCAATCTGTGTTGTTGCTGATGCTAGAATCTGTTGTATGAGTTGTCATCTCCCCCTTGAAGGAATGAGGTAGGCAGAATTCCTTAGGAATGACCCAGCCTATCAAAACAAAGCCTACCTGCTTTTCTAGGCTCCCTGTGTACCATGCCCAGCCTACAAGAGGCATATTCTATAACCCTTGATGTTTGGAGACAGGGACTCCACTTGTCTTCTCAACTGTGACTTGGAAGATCAGAAGATAACAACAGGGCTTGTGTTTGCATAGACTTGATTTTTCTTTCACTAAAATGCATGTATACATACAAAAATGAATAAATCTGACTCTATGCAAAAGTTCAGAAGTTTGATATATATATATATATTACTTTTATTTAATGCACATTTTTATATTATCCATAATTAAGAATCATTACACTAATAATCCAACAAACAATTTTAAAATAAAAATGCTAATTTGGAACTTATTAGTATCATAGAGGTAGATATAGGGAAAATTAACTCTAAAAAGAGACACACCAAGAAACCCAAGAAGCCTAAAAAAGATAGCATGGTTCTTGTTATTCTGACAATAGAAAATTGGAAAATGTACTCCAATTTTCAGCAACTCCTTGAGACCAGATCATGTGGTTACACGAGCCATTTCAGGATTTTACAATCCTGCAAACTTGGGGACTCTTCCAATGTGCTATGGTTTGGAGTCCCATTGTAGTTATGTGGAACATGATGGATATTGGGGGCCTTTCCCTTGGAAGGCATTGACATAATTTTTGTGCCATTCCTTGGTAGATCATTCAGGGCTATTATAAAAACTAGTGCCTGGCCCCATCCAGCTCTCTGGCTTCTGGAATTGAGATGTGATCTCTCACTACTACATGTGGTCTTGCCATTGCCATGATCCATGATATGACATATCCAGGGAGCGCTCTAACCAGAACTGAGCTGATTCCACCACCCACCCTGGAGCCTGCAAAACTGTGAACCACATAAACCACTTTTCTTTATAAAATCAGACACCTCAGGTATTTACTTATAGCAATTACAATCTAACACATACATATTATCAGGATAATGGAGGTTCAGAGAGTTTCCAAATTCTTGTCATTAATTGATTCATTGCATTACACAATCATTCACTGAATGTTGATTAAGTACCATACATTAGTTGTGGTGCTATAGGTATAGCAATGGACAGAGAAGTCAAGGTTTCTGCTCTTCTTGAATATATATATTTGAGGGAGAAAGAATAAACAAGTAAGCAAGGAAATGACCAAGATAAGTCATTTAGTGGTATATGTCATTAAAGTAAAACATATTAAAATATAACAGGTGAGAAGGAACTACTATTATTTATGTGGTCAGCAAAGTCCTCTTTAAGGAGGTGATATAAGTTAAGTCCAGAATGTCAAGATGGATCATTAGAGTAGATAGAATCATTAATTCAAATTTTCTAAAAGGAAAATGTATTTGACTTTTTCAAGGCATCAAAACGACAGGGGATTTGAAAGTCAGATGAGATGGAATTTGAGACTACCACACCTATCATTTTGGAGGCCTTAGAATGTAGTTTAGAAATCTCAAGTTTTTGGTGGGGCACCAACGTTTCAACTAAAGATCATTTAAAAGGTATTCCACAAGTTCAAAGACAACAACAAAAGTGCATGACTCATATGCCGTTGATCCAAAAAGGCAGCAGTAGGGGAAAAACGATTGTATTGTATATATTTATGTCAGTAGTATCAGAATGCAACTGAGTTATCTAGGTTGCACAAGTTGTTTGATGGAATGGAATCATCATCTACCATTGTGGTTAATGGTTTGGATAAAAATATGACAGATGACAGACTCTACAAGGGCACCAAATTGGTTACATGCAACAAAGTGAGCCAAACTGACTTATGGATGTTATTGCCCCAGGAATGGATTTATCTCTAGCATTATACTCAGCTTTCATGCACAAATATATGAAATAGATCAATTAACTATTTCATAGAGATTTTTCTTTTTATGCAGGGCTACAAATCAGATCACTGCTCTTCCAGATTTTTCCCAGGAGCTACATTTGAATCGAAGAAGGGTTATTTTAGCAGATGCATTCATAACTCCTTCACACTTATAATCTTGGATGAAATGATAAAGGGGTGGTATTGTTTACTATTTTATTTCCATTTTGCCTTGTTGCTCTTTTATTTTCACTTTGTAACTGTAGGCGAAACTTGATCAATGGATATAAAAACAGATGTGAGTAGTTTAAGAAAATAAGGCAGGCTAATAGGAATAAAGCTGACCATTTTTCATTTTCATAAGTCTTGAAATACATTTAGGATGTTCTTCCACTGCCCACATGGATATGGATAGTTTCTAGATTAATGGACTATTCTTCTGGCTATGAAAATATTTATAAAAACTGAAGTCAGTTTCATGCACTAGCACATCATCTATTTGATAGGCATATCTAACATGTATATTTTTTAATTTAAAGGCAGACAAATTTGAAAAAGACTAATTATCTCCTACATTATCACTTGATGACAAAGTATCAGTGGTTGACTTTAAATGACAAGAAATTCTTTTAAAAATACTACCAGTTGGAAGAGCTAGTTTCAAATCTAATCAAATCACTTCTGTGAGACTATGACTTTCAAAGACAAAAAGAAAGTTCTACTGGGGTTATTGTAAGAGCAATAATAACTTACGTAAAGGTGTGAAACAAATCACATAATTTAAAATGGAAAACAGCATTATATGGATTTCAGAGATGATTAACTATGAGTATCTTGAAAATCCATGACAAGAAATAACCATAAAAAACTGCAGTATGTGAGGAATTATGAAACAATTAGCCTCTTTTCTCTCATCGCTAAAGATTATATGAGAGACTCCAAAAAATAATGGCCAACTTACTATACTCCTAGCTGTATTTGAATCTGGACACATATGGTCTGCTTCCAACTCTGCCAGTAATGAATTGTATGACCTTGAATATGTCATTTAATTTCTCTATACCTGAGTTGGAGTACACAATGTTCAAGGCTCCTTTCATTCTATGCTGTAATTTGGTATTGATTGCTATTTTCTCCTAAAGATCTTAGCTTAAAGTAAAATCTGTTTTGCCTAAAGATAATGATATTTCTATTAGTATTTTAGCAAAATACCACAGATTGTGTGGCTTAAACAACAAACACTTATCTCACAGTTGTGCAGGATGAAAGCCCAAGATCAAGGCTTCAGCAGGTTTGGTTTCTTGAGACCTCCCTCCGTGGCTTGCAGATGATTACAGACTTATCTCTAATCACACATCCCTGGTGTCTCTTCCTCCTCTTGTAAAGACATCAACCATATTGGATAGGGCCCCACCTTTATGTTCTCATTGAGCCTTAATTTCCTTTTTAACAACCCTGTCCTTGGATACAGTCATGTTTGGGGTTATGGGTTCACCATCTGAATTTTGAATGACAAAGTTTTTAATATTGCATAAAATGCTTTTAATATTTTATAAAATGGATCTATGACACCCTCAAAAGTTTTATAATTCTGTATTTATGTTTGTATATGTATAGTTTGTATACATATTTAATTTACTTTTGGAATCAAGTTAGAATTTACCTTACTAATTGTTCATTCTGAGAGTCTCAAAGTATTATTTTGTTAATGGACTCAGTACGTGGTTGTTAATTTTATAGACTAAAATTTTAAAATGTGAAAAATAAAAATAAATAATATACAACCAAAAGTCTATAATAGATAATTTAGTCTAAAAATAGCCCCTTATTTGCATACATTATTTGCATTTTATTGTAGTAGGGAAAGCTTACTACTATAGCATTTGCAGTAAAATGGTTCTAGAAGCACACCTTTCACTTTCTAACAATCCTGTCTGTGTCGGGCAATTCTGGTCTTGCATTTTCCAGAGGTTCTGGATAGTTAGTCTGCGCTCAGTGTTATCTATGAGTTTCGGTTTCCCCTAAACTGAGGTGTCCTTCTTGGTTATATTGCTTTGTGAGAGGCAATAGTTGTCCACTATGTGAACATCAACTAGAGCACTATCCACCCTTTCTCTGGATCTGTGGCTCCAGGTCCTTTGTGCATAGGGGCATTCTCAACAGTTTCACAACAATGTGTCTCAAACAGTGGTGAACACTCTTTGAGTCCAAAGAGGTTCAGAAGGAAGCTTTCAGCAGAATTCTCAACCCACTTGAGGAAAAACTCTGGTTTGTACTCACTTCTGAGAGATCTGCTCTGAGGACACAGGGAACTTCTATTGTCAGCCAGACAATGTTACATTTCTGGTTGTTATACAGTGAAGTTTGTGTTATAAAGCAGATTAACTTTAACTCTTCAGCCTTTTAGAATAGCACAATACCTTGGTTCCCAAAGTGATTATTCATCTTTCTGAACAGGAGGAAGGTCCTTGTTGGTTAAAAGAGGAGACTGAGAAAAGTAAATACTACCAAAGTTCAGGCAAAAAAAGATCACAAATCCTATCCAAATAAAGCTATTACTCTGGGAATTCTCTTAATTCTGGCAAGCGAGGTTGGCTAATGAGTAATTATATTTCCAATTTCATACTACCATTATAATTTACACATTAACTGTGACCCACATTATGTAAATTGCCCTTGAAACATGTCCAATGTGAAATTTTAAAAATTTATGACATTATCCACAAGCTGTGATTTAATGTGATGATTCACAGATTTGTATCTGTAAGGGATGCCTCATCAGTTCTCCACTAAAATCCTAAGGAACATAAGGCTGTGGCTAAGACCATGGCATCCCAATTTGGATTGCTTTGGTTCAAATAAGGCAACCTGGCTTGAACACAGGTGACTCTGTGAGTTTTATCAGATGACTTAGTCTCTTAGACTCAGTTTTCTTATCAGTAAAATGGAGATGCTATCTCCTGTCACATGTGGTGGTTGTCATAAATCCCAAATAAAAGGATACACACAAATCTCTTAGTTTAGTTCCTGGTATAGAAAAGATGCAATAAATACCAGCTGTTTTGGCACTTTTGTTTAATGTGTTACTGTGTCCCACTTTAAGGACCTGGGTATATATATTCAAGAAATAACTAAGAAATAGGCCGGGCATGGTGGCGCACGCTTGTAATCCCAGTACTTGGAAGGCGGAGATCAGAGGATCCCGGTTCGTGGCCAGCCTCAGCTACTTAGTGAGGCCCTCCGCAACTTAGTGAGATCCGGTTTCAAAATAAAAGAATAAAAAATAGGGCCGGGGTGTAGCTCGGAGGTAAAATGCCCCTGGGTTCAATCCCTGGTACCGCAAAAAAAAAAAAAGAAATAACTAAGAAGTAAACATAAAAGATCCAATGTCACCTATAGGCATAATTTAAAGGATGGAAACTATATAATTTAAATGTCTTCAGATGTGTGCATGTATACATGAGAACATTAACAAATAAAAGAAACATTCCTGAAACAGAAGGCATGACAGAGTTTTTAGATTATGTGGATATGAATGCAAGTTCCCAAATTGACATTTACTTTTATGCTGAAATAATAAATCACCAGTTGATTTTAGAAAAAGAGTGTACTTACTATCTTAATAATAAATTCCTAATACATATGCTCTGCTTTCTCTTTTCATTCAAAACCACTGAAACAAATGAAAACCGAATAGCAATTAAAACCGTATCTATGTTGATAATTACTTTGAGTTGCTTAAATGAAATTAAGGACATGCTCGTGCTCATGCAGGTTGTCAAGGAATTCAAAATCAAGATAAAAATTCCAATTAGCAAAACGGCATATAGTAAAGAGAAATGTGGCTATGTTGTGATTCTAACTAAAAATGCTTCACATTTATTTAAGGTTTCCAAGTTGTAGCAGACATGGTTGATCACCAACACCTGCTATTCCCCTTCCTTGCTATAAGAACCCTGCCCATTGCAGACATTGAAAATACAAGCCATTTACCCCATCAGTATCTTGCTACTAGAGTATAGCCATTCGATTTAAGGAGAAATTGCCTTAATGGCCAATGAAAGAGGACTTCTTCTCTAATCAAAAGGGCAAGGTGCTGCAGAAAACATGTCCTTACCTTAATTTTAGATGGTTTCTCTAAAGATAGGAAAACTGGAGACTAAGCAGCTATTTTAGGACCATAAAGCCAAACTAAGGAACTTTACAAACAAGTTAAGGCAGAAGCTACTGGATTAATTCATCTGGGAAACATTTGTCTTCAGATGTGTGCATGTATACATCTACCACCCTGAACACCAACAAGATGTTTGATACAATACACCAAAAAAATTGCTATAATGTGAGATAATAACCTTATAGGCTTAAACCTCTTTTGTCAGGTATTCTGATAGTTGTAGTTGGTACAAGACTTCTTAAAATGTGTAAGACTTCTTATGGTAACTAATTATAGTCTTTATAACAATATAAAAATGTTATGTAAGCATTAAGTTTAACTAAAATAATCAACATCACATTGATTATTTAGAAATAATTTTAAATGAATCCTAACATTAGAATGAATAAATTGAAAATATTAGAAATTGCATTAAAACAAACTTAATATGGTTCCATTTAATGAAAAGGGAGTGAATTAGATAGAGAGACAGAAAGAGAGGGAGAGAAACTTTGAAGGTTATTAACCACAAACTGAACACAGGTTACTCTGTTTATCAATTAAACTAAAATTTTACTTTCTGAATAAAAATATAATAAACCCATCTCCACTTTTCTGCATTATTTAAATTTTATTCATATCTAACTAAAATATTAAATATGAAAACAGGGTATCACTCCTGGAAGACAGTTCATTCAAAACTGAAAACTCAGTCAACAATATACAGATGATATTACAACAACACACCCTGGCATTCCAAGAAATGCAGGAAAATACAAGATGTCCTAATCTAAGGATGAAAGGCATCAAAGAAGGTTTAGAAGCACAGACCAAGGATATAAGAAACCTCTTCAAAGAAATAATTTCAGAGAATTTTCTGAACATAGAAAAGAATTTGGACATTCACATACAGGAGACATATAGAACACCATTAAGACAGGACCAAAGAAGGACCTCCCCATGCCATGTAATAATTAAAATGTCTAACGTAGAGGCCAAAGAAAGAATCCTAAAAGGAGCAAGAACAAAAGAATGGGTGACATACAGTGGCAAAACAATACAAATAACCCCAGAATTCTCAACCCAAATCAGGAATGTAAAGAGGGATTTGTATGAAGTACTCCGGACCCTGGAAGAAAACAACTTCCAACCAAGACTGGTATATCCAGCAAAGCTATCATTTAAAATTGATGGAGAAATAAAAACGTTCCATGATAAACAAACACTTAAAGAATTCATGAGGACCAAGCCAACACTGGAGAAAATCCTAAAAGAAATAAATCACAAAGAAGGAAAAACACGCAATTTTCAGAACCAAAGGAGAGGTGAACTACACCAGGTAGGCAACTAAACAAAGAGATTTGTCACTACAGCAAACAGAAAATAAAACTCAAAATGATAGGAAACAAAAATCATATCTCAATAATAACATTGAATATGAAAGGACTCAACTCCTCAATTAAAATGCACAGACTGGCAATGTGTATTAAAAAGCATAACCCAACTATATGCTGTTTACAAGAAACCCACCTTCTAACCAAAGATACTCATACGCTAAAGGTAAAAGGATGGAAAAAGATATACATGCAAATGGAGATCAAAAACAAGCAGGGGTAGCAACGCTTATATCTGACAAAACAGACTTTAAGCTAAAACACATCAGAAGAGACAAAGTGGTCATTTCTTACTAATAAAAGGAACAATCCAACAAGAAGATATAATAATAGTAAACATTTATGAACCAAATATGGGCGCACACACATTCATAAAACAAAGTCTTCAGGACATCAGGTCCCAAATAGACCCAAACGCAATAATATTGGGAGAATTCAACACACAACTCATGCCACTAGATTGATCCTCCAGACAAAATTGGAATAAAGATTGGTCAGACCTAAAGAAAACCATACACCAAATGGATCTAATAGACACATACAGATTATTTCAACCAGCAACACCTGAATACACATTTTTCTCAGCTGCCCACAGAACATTCTCCAAAATAGACCACATACTGGGTCACAAAGCAAGCACCAGCAAATTCAAAAGATGTGATATAACTCCTTGCATATTCTCAGATCACAATGGAATGAAACTGGAAATTAAAAACAGGAAGACCAAAAGTAATAACATAAGCACATGGAGACTGAATGATACATTTCTGAATGAGGACTGGATCAGAAAAGAAATAAGGGGGGAAATAAAAAATTCCTGGAATTAAACGAAAATAGAGACATGATGTACCAAAATCTAAGCGACACGTTGAAGGCAGTGTTAAGAGGAAAATTTATAGCACTGAGTGCCCACATAAGAAAAACAGAAGACATCCAAATAAATAACCTAATGACATACCTCAAGGATCTTGAAAAACAGGAACAGTCGAATCCCAAAGCCAGTAGGAGTCAGGAGATAACTAAAATCAGAACAGAAATTAATGAAATGGAGACGGGCGTGGTGGCGCACGCTTGTAATCCCAGTACTTTGGGAGGCGGAGACCGGAGGATCCGGGTTCGCGGCCAGCCTCAGCTCTCTCACCCTCTCTCTCTCTCTCTCCGTCTCTCTCTCTCTCTCCTTAGTGAGGCCCTCCACAACTTCGTGAGACCCGGTTTCAAAATAAAGTATAAAAAATAGGGCCGGGGGAGTAGTGCAGAGGTAGAACGCCCCTGCGTTCAATCCCTGGTACCGCAAAAAAAAATTAATGAAATGGAGAATAAAAAAGAATACAAAGAATCAACAAAACAAGAAGCTTGTTCATTGAGAAGATTAACAAGATTGAAAAACCACTAGCTAACCTAACCAAAAGAAGGAAAGAATCAACCCAAATTACCAAAATCAGAAATGAAAAAGGGGAGATCACCACAGATAGTGGAGAAATCCAGAGGATCATAAGAAACTACTTCGAAAACTTATATTCCAATAAAACGGAAAACATGGAAGAAATAGAAAGATTTCTAGCCACATACAACCTACCTAAATTGAACCAAGAGGATATAGAAAACCTGAATCAACCAATAGCAAGCATAGAGATAGAAACAGCAATAAAAAGTGTTCCATCAAAGAAAAGCCCAGGTTCAGAATGTTTTCCAGCCAAATTCTACAAAACCTTTACAGAAGAACTAAAACCAATACTTCACAAGCTATTCTGTGAAATTGAAAGAGATGGAATTCTTCCAAATTCCTTTTATGAGGTCAACATCACATTAATACCAAAGTCAAATAAAGATACCTCAAGAAAAGAGAATTACAGACCAATATCATTAATGGACATAGACGCAAAAATTCTAAATAAAATACTAGCCATGCGCATTCAAAACCATACTGAAAAATCGTACACCATGACCAAGTTGGTTTCATCCCAGGAAAGCAAGGCTGGTTCAACATACGCAAAACAATACACATTATTCAGCATATAAATTGAACTAAAAACAAGAATTACATGATCATTTCAATAGCTGCGGAAAAAGCATTTGACAAAATTCAACACCCATTCATGTTAAGAACTCTACAGAAAATCGGAATAGAAGGAACATACCTCAACATCATTAAGTCAATATATAAGAAACCCAAAGCCAACATCATATTGAATGGGGGGAAATTGCCGGAATTCCCCTTAAAAACAGGAACAAGACAAGGATGCCCACTATCACCACTCCTTTTCAATATAGTCCTCAAAACTCTTCCCAGAGCAATAAGACAAGAGAAGGATATCAAAGGAATTCAAATAAGAAAAGAAGAATTAAAATTATCTTTATTTGCAGATGATATGATCCTATATCTAGAAGACCCAGAGAACTCAACCAAAAGTCTACTAGAGCTGATTAACAAATTCAGCAAAGTAGCAGGATACAAGATCAACCTAAAAAAAAATCAGTAGCTTTCATATATGTCAACAATGAATCCACTGAGAAAGAAATCCAGAAAACATTTCCATTCATAATAACTTCAAAACCAATCAAATACCTAGGAATAAACTTAACCAAAGAGGCAAAAGACCTCTACAATGAAAACTATATAACACTGTAGAAAGAAATTGAAGAAGATCTTAAAAGATGGAACAATCTCCCCTGCTCTTGGATAGGCAGAATAAATATTATCAAAGTGGCCATTCTGCCAAAAATGATCTACAGAGTCAATGCAATCCCTATCAAAATACCAACATAATTTTTCACAGATCTACAATAATCAGTCATTAATTTTATATGGAGAAACAAAAGACCCAGAATAGCCAAAGCAATTCTCAGCAATAAGAACCATGCAGGAGGCATAATAATTCCTGACTTCAAATTGTACTACAGAGCTATAGTAATAAAATCAGCATGGTATTGGCACAAAAACACACACATAGACCAGTGGAATAGAATCGAAGATACAGAAGCAAGTTCACAAACTTATAGTCAATTGATTTTTGACAAAGGTGCCAAACACATACACTGGAGAAAGGACGGTCTCTTCACCAAATGGTGCTGGGAAAACTGGTTATCTACCTGTAGAAAAATGGAACTAAATCATTACCTCTCACCCTGCAAAAGAGTCAATACGAGATGGATCAAAGACCTGGAAGTTAGACCAGAGTCTGTGAAATTATTAAAAGAAGGCATAAGTCCAACACTCTAACATACAGACACAGGTAGAAACTTCCTCAACAAGACCTCCAAAGCACAGGAAATTAAAATAAGAATTAATAAGTGGGATAGTATTAAACTACAAAGCTTCTGCTCATCAAAGGAAACCATCAAGAGCCTAAAGAGAAAGTCTACAGAATGGGAGAAGATATTTGCAAGCTATCCCTCTGACAGAGGTCTAATATCTAGGATATATAAAGAACTTAAAAGGCTTTACACTAAGAAAACAAATAATCTGATCAAGAAGTGGGCAACTGAAATGAATAGACACTTCACGAAAGAAGAGATACAAATGGCCAATAGATACATGAAAAAATGTTCATCATCATTAGCGATCAGGGAGATGAAAATCAAAACTACTCTAAGATTTCATCTGACCCCAATTAGAATGGCAATAATTAAGAAGTCAAACAACAACAAATGTTGGTGAGGATGTGGGGAAATTGGGACTCTTCTACACTGTTGGTGGGATTGCAAACTAGTTCAACCACTGTGGAAATCAGTGTGGAGATTCCTCAGAAAACTGGCAATGGATCCACCATATGATCTGGCTGTAACACTACTAGGTATCATACCAATGGGATTGAATCTAGAAAACAACAGTAATATATGCATACCCATGTTCATAGCAGCACAATTCACAGTGGCCAAATTATGGAACCAACCTAGGTGTCCATCAACAGATGAGTGGATTACAAAATTGTGGGAAATACACACAATGGAACTTACTCAACAATAAAGGAGAATAAAATATCATTTGCAAGAAAATGGAAGGATCTGAAGAACATTATGTTAAGCCAGATCAGCCAATCACAAAAAAAGAAGGGTCATATATTTTCATTACTATGTGCAACCTAGGGAGTAGTGGGGACACACAAAGGACTCCAGTTGATAACAGAGAACCCTCAGTGGGGCAAGGGAAGTGGTACATGGGAAGGGGAAGGGCACGAAAGAAGTGAATCAGTGGAATTACTATTATAAACAATGTGTACATGTGAGAATATACCAATATCATTCTCAGTACTTCATATGGGTGGGGGGAGGTGGGGGGAACACTAAGAGCTGTGTGCATGTATGTTAACATCAAATAGATATTCATTGTGATGTGAGACTCCAATGCACCAATAAAAACATGTTAAAAAATAAAATATTAAATATCTTTATTTTGAAATAACTAAAATCAAGAATAATGCATGCCTCATCTGTTAAACTGTGAGGTTTGGAGAAAGCAACACAATGATTATTCTCATACGTTTACTAGGGGAGTCTTATTTGTATAAATTTTCTGTAACTTAATAATGTGCAATGTAATCTGTAGATGTGGCATGCTTGAACCTTTTCAATGTATGTGTGTGCATGTGCTATTTTTTATAATCTTTCTATAAATGTGTGCATGCAGGTGTTTTTAGGTAAAGAAAAACACTCTGAAAAAATATAACCAATTCTTAATGTTGGTTTTAACTGGGATAAGTTTTTATGGAAAGGAAAAAATTACTTTTTATTTTGCATGCCTTTATTATTTGATTTTTTTTTTACCTGAGCTCATATTAACTACATTTTAAAAATAAACTTTAAAAAATAAAAGCAAGAAGATAAAGCAAGTAGTTGTTTAGATATCTTCAAATTATGTTATTGAAATTATTAAGAGTCTGGCTGGTGAGCCATGGATTTTCCATGATGAAATTTCTATTAAATGATGTTATGAAAGATTGGCTAGGAGTATTCATGGTAGTTACAAAGGACACTCTAGTTGAGTTTCTTGCCCCTTGCAAAAGATGAGGTTATAAAGTACTGTTTCATATCTCATTATTCAAAAACATGACAGCAAGTTTCTTTGTTTTTACCCACTTAATGACTTTTGTATATAGTCTAGCTTTCAAACAGGATAAATCACAAGTCATAGATTTAGTCTATTTGATCACAAAATTTTTTCTTTTCTTAATGACCAGTTAAATGTGTCCTTTCATTATCTATGGATTCTCAATCCATTGAAATTGAGGTAGTGAATATACCTAATGCTTCCCTCTTATGTCCTTTGTAGTAACTACTTTTTCCTGCTCTCCTCATCTTCTTTTTGACTCTCAGTTTCTCCCCAAATGATTTGAGAAAATTCCATGAGTAGACAGAGCAAGCTGGCAATTAATATCCTCCAATAAATATCTCACTATAAACACAATAGGGTTTTTATTTGTTTGGTTGGTTGGTACTAGGATTGAACCTGGTGGGGGGAGGTACCTCTGAGCTACACCCCTAGTTCTTTTTATTTTGAAACAGGGTCTCACCAAGTTGCTGACACTGTCCTTGAACCTGAAATCCTCTTGTATCAACCTTCCAAGTACTGGGATTACAGTCATGTGTCACTGCTCCCGGATAGACACAACATTTTAACAGCTATCCATGCACATATTGCCTTCACAAGAGCTAAGGAAGCTAGATGAAAGACCATATGTCTGGTTGCAACATAATAAAAGGAAAAGATACACCAAAGTTGGCAAGAAGGATAGAGTTGCTGGGGTCCCCCCTCCCCCAACTTCAAGCAGTGTGCAGAGATGCCTTGCACTTGGGGGAAAAAAGAGAAATTAAGTCCAACCCTTGCATTCGAAACCCAGCCCAATGCCAGTCCTCCTCTACAGTGAAACCAGGTGTCGGGCAGATCCACATTAGTCCTACCACTGAGCCAATATCCTGGACTGAGTCTTTGGAACTGTGTCAGCTAGGTGACAAAAAGACTGCCTCTCCCACTCTCCTCCACACTCAAGCAGCGGAGGCAAAGCAAGACTCTACTCATAGGGAAACAGTGAACAAAAGCTAGCGTAGGATGGCTGCAGGTGTGGCATAAGATTCTGGGGTTGGTCTCGCCACCATGATTCTGCCCAGATCTGTGAAGTCTCCTGTATACCTGAACACAGGCTGGCAATTGTGAATAAGATGTCTGGACCTATCCCAGATCCAGGGAAATGTTAAAGGGCATGGGCCACCCTTTTTAGGTACTACCTTAAAGTGTTCTGAACAACATACCAACACATCAACCAGAGTTGGGACACACCTATGCTTGAATTACCATCTAGTGCTGAAATAATGAAAATACACCAACACTGGCCTTGCAACAAACTTGAAACAAAGGTACCATCTAGTGGTAAATGGTGGAAATAAAAATAGGCTCAGAGAAAATAAGCAGTCTACTTAGAATTTCTGGAAAGACAGGTACAAACCAAGTCAGATCATGAAGACTGGAATAAATATCTAATTTTTTAATACCCATATGATGTTGCACATCAAGCACTAAGAACTTCAGGAAGCCATAACGTTAGCTAAGGGTCAAAGTAAATCAACAGAAACTGATAAGATAGAAAACAATGTGGGCTAATGCTCAGAATTCAAAACAGCTGTTCTAAGTAAATTCACTGGGTTCGAAGAAACTACAAAGAAACAATTCAATAGTATAACAGAGGAACTTAAGACAGGGACAGAGAAATTTAGAAATATAAAACAGAAATCCTTGAGCTAAAAAATATACTAAGTAAAATTAAAAACATAATAGAAGGCATCAGTAGCAGGATGGCTTTCATGTAGAGAAAAGAATTAATGAGCCCAAAGACAAACTATTTGAAAATATAGTTGGAAGAGTAAAAAGAAAAAAAAAAGAATGAAAGAATGAAGGAAAGTGAAGAAAATCTATGAGAAGTTTGGGACTGTTGTTTTAGTCAGCTTTTTCATTGCTGTGACCAAAATACCTGACAAGAACAATTTAGAGGTGACAAACTTTATTTGATTAATGGTTTCAGAGGTTCAGTGCATGGCTGGCTAACTCCAAGGCAGAAAGATCCTGGTGGCAAAACATGGTGGAATAAAGCTGCTGAGCTCATGGAAGCCAGGAAGTACAAAGAACAACAGAGAGAAAAGGACCAGGGATATATAATCCCTAATGCCACACCTATCTCCAGTGGTCCACCTTCTCCAGCCATGCTCCACCTACCTACAGTTAACACCCAGTAAATGAATTCAAATTATTAATCTATCAATGACTTTATCTACTAATGAGGTTAGAGCCCTAATTCAATTACTTCATCTCTTAACATTTCTGCATTACAAATACATGATTTTTTTCTGGGGGATATTCTATATCCAAACTATTACAACATTAAAAAATCAATTATTCAGGTTATTGGGTTTCAAGAGGGACTTGAGAATGTCAAAGGGATAGAAAGTTTATTCAAAGAGATAAATAACAGAAAACTTTCCAATCCTAAAAAATTGTATAAATAGTTAGGTACCAGAAGTTCAAAGGTCATCAGTCAAGTTTAACTCAACCAAGTCCATCCTAATCCTTATAATCAAGCTCTTAAAAGTGAAAGTTAAACATAAGATTTTATGGCAGCAAAAGAAAAGAAATAAATAACACATAATGATGTCCCAATTCACCTGAAAGAATAACTCTCCGCAGAAACTTTATAGGCCAGGAGGATATGGCATGAGATTTTTATAATTCTGAAGGAAACAAATTGTAAACCAAGAATAAGGAACCCAACAAAGCTATTCTTTAGAAATGTAGGAGACAAAAGCCAGACACAAAATCCAAGAGAATGTATTAGACCTGATTTACAAGAAAGTCTAAAAGGAGTTCTCCAACCTGAAAGAGGCACTAATCAATAAGAAGACATTAAGGTCACTGGTGAGTATAACTATGAAGATGAATTCAGAGCACTCTAAGATTGAAAATGTGGTGCACAGACCATTCATGTCTTTAGCATGAATCCAAAAACTCAAAATAATAATAGTATTAATAATTACATTATTATGTTAAGATATAAGCAATATAGAAAAAATGTAAAATTGTATATCAAAAATTCAAAATGAAGGTAAGAATGAAGGGAATGTATATGGTTTCTTAGTAGTATGTTTCTCTATTTCTATTATTTTCTCTTTATGGTCACATAAAGCTACTATTTCAAAATAATTTGTATAATCAAAGAATGTTATTTTAAGCCTCATAGTAAACACAAAACAGTAATATATAATATATAAAACAAAAATAATAAGCAAGGAACCAAAACACACTACTAGAATAAATCACTTAACCACAAGGGAATACTATAGAGAGGGAGGGAAAAAAAGGAAACACAAAACTAGAGAACAGTATAAAAATATTAATATAGCTATTGAAAATTACCTTAAATATAAATAGATTACATTCTCCAATAAAAAGACATAGAGAGATGAAATGGATAACAGAACAGGACCCAACTATACACGACAAGAAATTCACTTCACCTCTAAGGATATGCATAGACTGAGAGTGAAGGATGGAATAAGATATTCAATGCGAATAAAATCCAAAAAAATCAGATATTGTATATTTTTAATCAAAAGCAGTAAAAAGAGATAGGGAAAGTTGCTATGTGATAATAAAGTGGTCCATTCAGCAAGAAAAAATAGTTCTAAATATACATACACCCAATATTGGAACATCAAAATATATAAAGTAAAAGATATAAAGCGATGAGCTAGTCAGTTTTCCCACTACAACAAATAACTGAGATAACCAAATTATACGGAAAAGGTGTGTTTTGCCCACAGATTTGGAGGTTTTAGTCCAGGATCTATTGGCTTTGTTGCTTTTAGTCCCATGGGAAAACAGCACATCATGACAGAAACCTTATGTCTGAGCAAATCTGCTCACTTCAGGGCTAGGAAGTGAAAGAGAGAGGAAAAGATGGGGGCCTTTCAATTCTCTTCAAAAGCACATCTCCAAGTAACCTAAAACCTTCCTCTAGGCTCTTCCAATAGTATTATAGATTGGGGACCAATCCTTTAACACATGGATTTGCGGGGACACTTAAGATCCAAACTATGGCATTCTGCTCCTCTCCCCCCAAGGTTCATATCCATTTCATAATGCAAAATATTCAGAGCATTAAAATTGAGAAAGAGAAAGTAAATTTTTCACTATTTGCAGATGACATATCTTATATATAGCAAACCCCAAAGACTCCACTCAAAAGTAAATAGAACTAATATACAATTTCAGCAAAGTTATAGGATGCATGATCAACATATAAAAATCAGCAGCATTGCAGCCTGGCGTGGTGGCGCACGCTTGTAATCCCAGTACTTTGGGAGGCGGAGACCGGAGGATCCGGGTTCGCGGCCAGCCTCAGTGCGCATGCGCGCGCACGATCGATCGATGGATAGATCGATCGGTCTATCTCTCTCTGTCTCTCTCTCTGTCCCTCTCTCTCTGTCCCTCTCTCTCTCTCTCTCTCTCTTTCTCTCTCTCTCTCTATCTAGTGAGGCCCTCCGCAA